>JAVYIG010004199.1:0-169503 GCA_035222895.1 Strongylocentrotus droebachiensis | reverse complement strand
TCTCTCCTCACTTAAGTGCTTTCTACTCATCATTATTGTACCATGTGGAGGTGTTTTAGTATAGAGGTTTATTCACTTGACTCTCAATCAAGGGATGAGGGTTCAAATCCTAGCATAGCCTAGCCATTAAACTATGAAATGAAGTTGCTTAACGTGCGAGAGCTTACCTGATAGATGCAATCAGCTCCTTGATGGAGTCCGATACGTTCTTGCTGTGATTGGCCAGTAGCTGCCAAGTGGGCGATCCTTGGGGTTGATGCCAATGGCTTGGCTGTTTGGATCAAGGCACTAGAGCTTGCAATCATACGTTTGCCTGCCGTTGTGATAGGCGTCATTGCCACGCGGGCCTGCAACAAAATAATTGATGTGTCATGACTAGTAGTGTACTTGGCAGCTTGGCTATGGCCAAAGTAATAATAAAGAGCTTGGTACATGAACATGTAAGTGCCCTGAGCAACCCTTTATATGCTTTATATGCTTACTTCAGACAAAAATACAATACATGGTATCTTTGAAAAGTGACAAACCTTGCACATAGAAACACAAGCAGGAATATCAAACCTCATTCAAGCCTCAAAATAGGATAAGCTTTATTTTTGTTAGTACGAATAAAAAAAAAATGCTACACAAGCGTGTGTTTGGCAGTACTGTAAAATATCGTGAATGGTGGGGGGAATGGACACAAATTCTCTTATTCATTTATTAATTTTGTCAATTTTTCCTTGATAGTGGTTTCAATATTGGAAGGTCATAAAAGAAGCATTTTACACACTAGAACATCACCACATCCAATCATCCAGCAGATATGCTATTTTGACACAAGACACATTATATATATACCAACTTTTTTTTAATGAATTAAATTCCCAGAATTTTCCTTCATTTGAGTGAATTTTGAAAATTTCACTGACTCTTTCCCTGACTGGTAAAGAGAGACCCATTTTCCATGTTTGCCCTGATTTCCAGGATAGTGGGGAACCCTTGGAACTTTAATTCTGCTGCATATTAATGAACTTTGACCTTTAAGCTTACCTGTGCGTGATCTTGGCAGGCACGCTGGTGAACTCAGGAGAGCTGGCAAAGGTAATGAGATTCTCCACAGCATCCACAGAGGGCGGGTCGCCTCACCGCAGTTACGGCGATTCGCTTCTGTGAAGTTACCATCCAGATCCTGGGAGGGCAAAAGCAGATTCAAATAAATAACAAATCATGATGGCTTTCATAAAGCGTACTTTGCTGAGATTGGCTTGAAGTGAAAAAATTACTTCCGAGCTTTCTCGTTCTATCTATATTAGCTTGGAAGTATGTCACAGTAGAAATGTTGGCCTGGAAAAGATTATTCTTGAGATACCCTCATATTCCAAATACAACAAGAAATACCCTGCAGTATTTGGACTGAACAGTCATGCCACATGTGTATGTTAGTCCCATAAATACATATTCCTGTGTGCAGTGCATGTGCCTTTTTTTATAGATTGAGCCAATTTCTTATCAGTTTGATGATTCTGAAACCTAACAGATTATACTAATTCCTATGTAATACATTATGAACCCGTCCAACTTGCTTCCGAACAGTCTTTTTTTACAACCTTATTACAATGACTAGAACCAATTTTGATCTTTAACTAAATAATATGTCTTCATTTCATGACGACATGATATTTGTTCATTCGATGAGTGAATTCTTATACATATTTGCTCAAGTTTATGCTATAATTATCAAAAGTATGACCCTTTAAATGTAAAACAAAAGACAATTGGCCAGTCCATGATATCATACTCCAATATTGAAGAATTGTGAAGACCCTAAATCTGTTTAAAAGAGTGATGGAGACGGTTACTTACCTTGATGCTCTTGACCAGATTAGCGGTGGCTGTTAGCCACATCTTTGGCTGACTGCACAAAGTGTTTCTTAGCTACCGGGTTGCTGGTCTTTGATGAAGCCACTCGACATATATTGCACAGGGCCGAAGTGTGCTTGGCCACCTCTG
Organism: Strongylocentrotus droebachiensis; assembly: GCA_035222895.1. Classification (NCBI taxonomy): domain Eukaryota; kingdom Metazoa; phylum Echinodermata; class Echinoidea; order Camarodonta; family Strongylocentrotidae; genus Strongylocentrotus; species Strongylocentrotus droebachiensis. The sequence goes on along the minus strand of JAVYIG010004199.1, from coordinate 167,511 downwards.
TTGCTGCTGCCAAAACCTGAAATGATTCCATTAAGAATCAGGGACCTTACTTATCAACAAAATTGGAAATATTTCAAAACCATCCTATTCACATGTTGGCATTTAAAAAATTAATTTTTTTAATCCCTATCCTAAAAGTCAAAAGAGATACTTTCATCTTTTAAATGGCTTCGTTATATTCAGATTTGACCTTTATATATCTAAAGACTGTGAAAAGCTCTTCTGCAAAATATGGCCTTAATATTACTTGATATATTATGCAATCAAGTAGGAATATGTCCTTTAAATAGATGTTCTCAATGAGTAATGAGGTCTTTTTCATTGTCTTGTGAAATGGCTTCTTTTACATGAACTTTGAAGATATTTTGTGAAATCTGTGAAATAGGTCTTCTTCGACAATAACAAAGTACAGCTTCCATTTCATTTGGTGACCACTCATATAGGGAAGAACAAAATTAATGTACAGCTTCTTTTTCTTTACATCTCATCCAATGTATTAAAAAAATCTTCAAAATAAAAGTTTTGTCTGAATACTGCATGATTATTAATTACTATCAACATGATTTGATCATGCAATTCCTAATGAGGAATGGCCCCAAAAATGAAATAACCCAATAGAAGTTACACACATATACAGTGCGTCCCAGAAAAAAACGAAACCGAGAAGTATCAATGTTTATCATAACTAATCACAACCATAATTAATGAATGATACATATTTGGAAAGCTTAGAGTCTCCTCTTTCAGTTGATGCTACTCAAATGATGCATATTTTACGCATGAGTGATTAAAAGCAATTCGAAGAAGGGAAACAAAAAGACATTTGGCGGGCGGTATCTGAATTTCGAAGAAAAATTCACATTTCCAGAAGTGAGTTTCTGCCCTTTCATATGACACCTCAATCAGGGAAAATGAGCAAGGAATAAACAAGTTCTGTTTGTTTAAAGTAGCCCTTACATTTTCATAATTTTAACAAACGAATTCGTTTTCACTGGGTGCCTGCCGTATTAAAAAGCAGATTTGACAAAAGACTTAACTCCGTTTCGTTGACAATCAGCCATGCATGAAGACTCTCGTCTACGGCTGATTGTCAACGAAACGGAGTTAAGTCTTTTGTCAAATCTGCTTTTTGATACGGCAGGCACCCAGTGAAAACGAATTCGTTTGTTAAAATTATGAAAATGTAAGGGCTACTTTAAACAAACAGAACTTGTTTATTCCTCGCTCATTTTTCCTGATTGAGGTGTCATATGAAAGGGCAGAAACTCAACTTTCTGGAAATGTGAATTTTTCTTCGAAATTCAGATACCGCCCTCCAAATGTCTTTTTGGTTTCCTTCCTTCGAATTGCTTTTAATCACTCATGCTGTGAAATATGCATCATCTGAGTAGCATCAACTGAAAGAGGAGACTCTAAGCATTCCAAATATGTATCATTCATTAATTATGGTTGTGATTAAGTTATGATAAAACATCGATACTTCTCGGTTTCGTTTTTTCTGGGACGCACTGTATATTAAATATATACTTTTTTTATTATTTTGTAATCTTGTAATATGTGTGAATTTATCTTTTCTTGCCCATTTTGGACAAACCAGACAATAAAAGAAAAGAAAATATGTCTTTTGGATACAATGGATGTTTTGTTTTTTGTATTACAGTATCATAATTCATGCTGATAAATACCAGAATTATTTGACTGACCTAGTAATGATTTGTGAATAAAAGAAAACAAAAAGTGTTACCTCTTAGTAATCAAGAATTGCATTACACGTACATAATCTTTCCTAGTCAAGTCAAGAAACTCTTGAAGACCAACTTTTTTTTTGTTAGGGTATTGATTCAGTTTTATGGGCTAAAATTGGTCTTTAAAAGTGTTGTTCCTGAACTCGTCATTATATGATATACATGTTTATCTACATACATTACATACAAAGAAATCAGTAAAAGAGAACGAGAGACCTTAGATAATGAGAGAGGACAGTGTTGCTTTGACTCACCTGTTGTTGGCTGCTATCTGGATTGAGGAGGTTCTGGCAAGCAGATTCGATTGCTTGGAAGGCACGAGCAAACTGGGACTGGTCCACAAGACCTGGTCTACCTGCAGTGCTGGAGGGATCAGAGATACCCACCAAGTATGCAGACTGAAAACAAAAATAGATATAGAGGATACATTAGCACTACGCAACTAAGGTTGAATGTTGACATCCATAACAGCTCTAAACTTTTAGTTTTGTATGTAAGCACACCCATGATTTTGAGTTGTTCAAATCAAAGCTACTGTACAGAGAGTTATCAGTGGTGGAAGGAAATCTCTTTTTTTCTCGAAATGATAACAGGTAACTTCTGTGTTACCTTTAAACTCAGATTACAAGGTTTTTCTCAAGATTCAAATATTGTTTACCTGAAGCAGGAGCCTCAGTGAGATACTTACTATGTTTGTACTACCTTTAATGTGTAACAATCACCCAAAACTATTTGTTCCTTATGTTAGGAGCTCCATGATTCTATACAGTATCCAAATACGAGCTAAAGATATTACTTCTATAAAGAGATATTGCAAGTTTGAGTAATGCTCAATAACTATCAAACGACTTGACAGCAGGGCCCTCAGGGAGAACAACATGAATACTGATGAGGCTACCCTGGGTAAACAAGAAATATTATTATTATTATTATTATTATTACTTGATGCAAATGTACGAGCTTGCATAGGGGCCACATGGAACCCCAGTCGGACCAAGTCGGACTCTGGTTCTGTGCGTGGGAATTTATGATATTCTTTATATTTTTCTTACTCCTCATTCATTAGATCATAGAATACCGGTTAAAGTTTGTTAAGGCTGATTTTATACATTCTAACTGTACATAAAGTATTTTTTAGGTGATTGGTAAACTTTAAACTCTGATTATAAGTGTCAATATGTGAAAGTGTGCATATTGCTTACCTGAGCAGCAGCCATAGTGAGTCCACACACAGCCTGACCTGCGGAATCTACCATGTGACCAAACTTCTCCAACTCACCATCCTTAGCAGTCCTGGCGATACCATTCATGCTTTCACCAAGGACCTAAGAAACACAAGAGAAGTAGTGTTTGTGATGCTTAGTTTCTAATCAGGCAAGCTTGAATGTCCAATTGTAAACACAGACAGGGCATCATGAAATAACAAAAAGTAGCTACTACAAGTACATTACATAACAAACTGAAGTCATAATCCAATATTCATAACATGTAAATTTCAGTCTGGTGTTACATCTATTGCAATATTTGCAATAAAATTTCAAGTAGCACTGCATATCTTCATGAAATGATCATATCAAATTACTCAGCTGAAAAATGCATTGTATAAAAACTTTTGACATCATTATGGCAAGTTTGCATTTTTTAGCTTTTTTTTCTTCCCTAAAAGATATGGACAATCAATAACTTTCCCCATAATAAAAGACTTAACAATATTACAGTAAAGCAGGAAATACTTTCAAAGGAATTTTACAAAACTCATTCTGGTATTTATTTTAAAGCGAAGAATTTACCTTTGATTTAGCCATGATGGCTTCAAGACACTCAAAGTAAGTCCAGTCGTTGATAGGTTCATTGATGTTATCCAGCATAGACTTAATGGTCTGAATGTTACGCAATGCATTGTCACATTCCTTCTGACCTGGGGCACTCTGCATGAATGTGTTCAGAAGCTGGTTCACGCTGTCTGTTACTTGCCTGGTGAGACAAAAGAGATCAAATCAAGTCATCTTTACTTGACCCAGGCATACATATGTCATATTACAGAAATGACAAGGAAACATTTAACAACTTTCATTTTTAATATAAGTCTATGTATTATATTGTTTAGTATTCAATTCAAACACTAAGTTACTAAAATAGGAGTGGAGGGGGGGGGGGATATTATGATCTGTTATACAAGCATAAAGGGAGTGGTAAGAGCTCTATGAATGAAATATTTAATCATTCTACATTCTATTACAAAAAAGTAGCCCAATAAAAAATATTTTAAAAATCCATACATATTCATGTACTGACAAAGGCTTTTTAAAAATTAGAATTGGAGAAGAAGCATCCATGGCAAAAGAATGATCTCGAGGTCTGCTGCGGAGCATTCTAGGTGGGACCTTTCAGAGGCGCTCACAATGTTGACCTAACCACGATGACTTTCATATCCTATCTGGTACCCATTTAACACCTGGGTGGAGAGAAGCAATGAAGATAAAATGCATTGCTCTTACCTAGCAGCAGAAGCCAGGAGGTTCATAGAGTTTGGAGCATTAGGATCCACTGACATTGACTTGACAGATAAGAGCAGTTTACTGGAAGACACTGAGATGTTCTTCAGACTACCAACCATGTTGTTCTGAGCTTCAGTCTGATCAAAGACAAGAAAAGATTAAGATATATTATCCGTCTTATTTCATATGTACATATTATCATCTAAAACAGCTTAAGATTTACAATCTAATATTTCAGTCACTAGTGTTTGTCTATTTTCCACTTTTTAAACTGCAATTCACAAGTTTTCATCCTACAATTCATCAAAAAAATTGAATTACTTCACTTACAGTTGAAACAAAAAGATGTCATTGTCTCTACCATGCTGCACAGCAATAGATAAAGAGTTGCAATTCTAATGAGATTTCTCTAATAGCCATTTGAAGTTAAACTGTCCTAACAGATAGCGTGTTTTTATATGCAAATAATAACTTCCCATTGATTGTCATTGATTTCACATATAATGAAAAATTATTTAAAAATGCATTCCCTATTACCTTTCCATGACAATAATAACATTTAATGCCATGGTATTACAAGTTGTTTTATCAATTATTTACTTCAAAATAAGTTGTTATAGCAACCACAGGAGCATGGTCTCATTCCGGACTCATGACAGGCCACATTTTATCCACTATTATTTCTGAACTTACCGGTGCAGTCCTGGCCATACCCATACCAGAGTCCATCAATTCTTGGAACTCTCTGCTGAACTCGTTGGCTGCTACAGCCAGTTCTTCAGGTGTACCTCTGGAAGCCACCACCAGCTCTCCGCCAGCCACATTGAGTCCTTGAGCTGCACTGTTCAGTGCAACCTGGTGCTCCTGGTAGTTCCTCTGTGTGCCTGCTGGAAGCTGGAGGGATGCAATAGGGGGTGACAGGCAGGCAGGTGGGTAGGTGGTAGAGGGGGGCAATATGTTGGTAGTCGGATGGTAGAGGGCAGTTGGTAAAATAGGTGGAAATAGAAGAAAAAAGTTAGTGTCAAAAACAATTACATACATGTACACGTAATACTGAACTGCTTGCAAGTCTCTAAACAATTCACAAATCACTTATATCACCCCCCCCCCCCAACAAAAAAACACTCCCCAAAATAAAAAATGTTTAATTACATGTTGCATGTTATGAAGCATGATGAAGTATTTCAAATGATTTATGTAATGGCATGTAAGAATAGAACCTCCTTTCAGATATAATTTCCTGAACTCAGTTTCTACGAAGAACAAACTAGTAATACTAGAATATCATCACAGACTATGGATGACAAAAGAAAAAGAAAAGACTTAAATTAATTTATCAAGTTGCCTCTTGTGTACATATGTAATACTGTTCTATTAATGTATTCATACCTAATTGTTTGTTTTATCTTTTTAATTGTATATACATGTTTTACAGGGCCTCATGGAAGACCAACTTTTTGTTGAATGGGCTACCCTGGTGAAATATAAATAAATAAAAATACATTGAAGCTGAATGCATTGTTTATATTGTATTCATACAATTACTCTTCAAAACTTCACATTATCATGTTCAAACTCATGAGAAACCATCAACAGATTTTTGTTTTCTAAATCAATCTTAAAAAGTTCTCATGCAGAAGTAAATTTTAACCAACTATCCAATCAATCAAAGAAAGCCTTTCTTACCAATATTACATCAGGTATATATCAATAAAGATTATGTGATTATATATCATTTCATTAAATGGAAATGCTCCCCATATACTTAAAAATGAAATAGAATTGCTGATGAGCAAGACCAGTGCATGTGCGCTTAGATATAATAGAAGATAGATTCACACTACATGGATATTATGTGAGACGGATTGAAAAACGCAACACCATATTTTACACAAATACAAATACATTTTAAATACAACTATAACTTATATATCATATTACATTCTTTCAAATTTCAAGGTTTATAATATAAAATTACCCAACTTTGATCGCTTTATTTGCTTTTATCCCCCTTATTTTTTTTCTTGGGGGGGGGGGGGGAAGGTGGTTGTTGTTGCTTTTTTTCTTACTGAGCAATATCAAATCCAATATCCAATTCCCCTTTCCCATTTAATCTCTATCATGTGTCACTAACCAAATAGTAATAATAAAATAATCTTCTCGTTTTCGTTGAATTATAATTAACAAGAGGTGGTCCTCACTTTAGATCACATCACAGGACAAATTGCAACAGACCTCGCAACAAGACAAGTCTTTACTTCCAAGGTTGTTATTTTATGGGGCTTACCCTTTTTACACTTTCTTAAAATCATGTGAACTATTTAAGACTTTATAACCAATTCACCAGATTTAGAAAATATATTCATTAATGTAACATTAAATTTACAAATGACTTTCATTCCCCTCCCCTTTTTAATGTGGGGGGGGGGGGGGGGAGGGGGGGGGGGGCTATAAAAAGAGAGGATCAGCTACAACAAAAGTGATATCAAAATAGTGTTTGCTTTTAACAGACATACTCTTGCAAACAAAGCTGCCAACTCTTCATGGGTAATACTAGACGTAGGTGACATGAGATCCATGGACATGCTGTGACGATTATTTGACTGGTGAAACTACACGCACGCACGTAGACCCCATGATATAGAGTGAGAGGTGATGGAAGACATCGAACAGGTGGAGAGAAGTTTGGACGATGAGGACAAGAGAGAGAGAGAGAGAGAGGGAAAGGAAGAGAGAGAGAGAGAGGAGAGAGAGAGAGAGAGAGAGAGAGAGAGAGAGGAAGAGCAGAAAGATTAAAGGTTAAAGTTAAAGGAAGGGATAAGAAAAGTGAGAGACACAGAGTGTTACAGAAAGAGAAGATGGATAAGATAACAGAAAAAGGTGAAAATAAAGAACAGGAGGAGGAGACGCAGTACGAAAGAGAGAGAGAGTAAGAGAGAGAGAGAGAGAGAGAGAGAGGGGAAGAGAGAAAGAGAGGAAGAGGGGGTAGGAAGAAGATGGGGTCAAAGGTCATAGAGAGGAATGTGATGCACCCGGAAGACCAGGAATGGATGATGAGAGATGATGACACCATGGCACACCCAACGATTAGCAAAAACATGCAAAGGTACAGAGAGAAATGAAACAAGGTTAAAAATGAATATAAATTGTAAATACCACAGTCACATCGCCAAACCGATTTCAAACCGACATCAGACTGACAAATTTTTGGCAATTATAATTTCTTCTGCTTCCTTAGCATCTCTGCACAGTCGCTCTTTTGCAACACTTGCATTTTTGCACAAAAGAATGAGCACCAATTGATGGAAGGATTGCTTTGTGCAACACAATGGCTTTGCAAATGACACATTACCGGTCTTAAATTAGCTGCATGACATCCCTTTTACCACCAGTTTAGATTAATTTTGCCCCAGAAACAGTTGAATTATTTGAAATTCTTTAGTATTATCTATCCTGTGATAAATACAATGTGCCACAGACCAATTGTTAGTGAAGCATATAAAGAGTTAATTGTAATGTAATTTTTTGTTCGGTCTGTGATGATTTGATGCCGGTCTAGTTTGTGTGACTGTGGTGTGATAGAGGATTATTGAAAGGTATAAAACACATCAATAAACAAGAATAGAAAATGAAGCAAACAAAGGGATGACATAAAACAAGGATAATGAGAGGGTACATATTTTACAATTTTTCAACAAATTTACTTATAATTAGAGGGAAGCCTAAAAAAAGCCTTATGTCAAATTCTTTTTAGATCTGTTTAATAGAATATGCATATTTCTTAAACATAAAATGTGATTAATGAAAAATTTCTCAAAAAAGCATAATTTGAATATAATACTAAAGAACATGATCAACAGTTTCTGGTAAATATTTTCTTAATGAAAGAGAGGGATATTTGTAATTAAAAATTTTCAAAGGGGATTTATTAAACATGTTTTGTATAGCTAGTTGAATAGGTACATGTGCAAGTGAAGTGCAGAAATTGCAAGAAGAGGGATTATTTTAGGAATATACACCACAAAATGACAAAGAAGGACAAGTAATACGATATAAAATATTGGGATATAGGTAAGAAGGCAGAGTAGTATTGAGCACACGCAGTATATGGAATTTTTATGATACACTGCTAGATAAAAACCCACAAATTGATTTGGTATTTACATCGCCTGTCTACTACATACCATGGCATATCTCTCCTGCGCTTTTTTCATCATCTAATTAGTATGCATGTCAAGAAGCAAGTATTACAGGAGTATGGTCAAAATAACAAACAAAATATGAGGAGGGAAAGAAAAGTAGTATATGCCAATATGGTTTCCAACATAATTTTGCTGACAAATTACAGAAAAGAGAAATATGAAAGGAATGATGAATAAGATTGGAGACGGAAAAGCCTGGTGGAATTAAAAAAACTACCAAAGAATGTTACAGTCGTAGAGAGAAAGCTGGAAAGCTTTTTCATGATTTCATCTGAATCTAGTATATTTGGTATTGTAATTACCGTTAAGTGCTCATCCTCCTTTTAGTACGAAGAACAATATATTTCATAGAATTTAGTATTAATACAGATATCAACATCAAAATGATTGGTATCTGTAGGATCATAATTTGTATGCAATACTTGTAACAAAAAAACAGAAACCTTGATGAAATGATGATAGAACATGTTGATGATATCATGCTTATTATAATCATTCTGATAAAAACATTCATTGACTTACATCAAAGTTTGCTAATAAAATAACAGCATTCAATGAATGTAAATCTGATATTAATAAACTCAAAAAAATACAACTGAAATCACAAGTACATATGTTATCATGTCTTCATTGTCTAATAGATAATATAACTATAACACATCAATCATGAAACAAGGTCTTAATTCTTTAAAAGACAACGTTGTTCAACAGTTACAATTCTTGGGCAGAATTTGCCTCCCACATCTAAGAAAGAGATTAAAACATCCTTAAATGATCCAAAGAACATTGAAAGTATGTGAATCAAGATGCAGAAAAAAGGCAAGACATGCCATGAACACACTTCTAAAATGCATTCTAATTAAGTCACTCAATGGATGCGGTGAGGACATCATGCTCGTCCCACTTACCCTGCCAGACATGAGTCCTTTACTGGAATCTACCACGGCCCTGATGGCCTTGTCTACATCACGCTGTCCTGGTAGGCAATTCACACAGTTGTTGAGTGCAAGAGATACTGCCTTGGCCACCTGCAGTAGTCAGTCAGGAATAGAATACGAGATGTAATAACCAAGTCATGAGACTTGTTCAGATATGGCATGGTAAACCAACGAGAAGAGAAAAAAAACATATAAATGAAAGTAAACTGCACACAACAAAGATCTTAGGCATACTCACTTAGCTCTTTGTTATACGATACAGAAATGTGAAGCCTGTTACTCTGTACATTATCATAACATTTTAAAAACACTGCAGCTAACCGCTGAATATGAGAATAAGGATTTAGTCCTTCAATTGATAATATTCCTCTATTTTGCTTGAAGGAATAGTAATTTCAGCAGAATGCAACCCAAAATCAAAAGTGACAGTATGACAACAACAAAAATATGACATTGAATCAAGAAAATCCAAAACCTTGAAAACTACTTGATACTCATATTTTTATTTTTAAATAGTTTGCATTATAAACTTAGGATTAAAATAGGGTCATAAAAAGAACTTTCATTATTAATCATCAATATTTCATTCAGGGGTTGTGGATGACAAGCTCGTAAAATTAATACATTTTGGAAAACAAATGTTTTTACTTTTCCCCCCACTTCTTCCTATCAAAATAGTCTTTGTTATTTGGGATATTTCCATCCTATCAGGTACCTTGAAAACATGATGCAAAGCTAACTTCATATTTTACAATATGTATTCATCTCCTTAAAGGAGCTTATAAACCTAAAATATTAATAGCTTTATTGAGAAATCAATGCAATAAATAGAGGGAAGCAGTATCTTTCTATTTTGGGAGACCCTTCAAATATTTTATGCACAATGTATCTTTAAAAAATAAGAATCTCTATAAGTGATTTAGATGTAGGTAAAGCCATTCAAGTGCTGATAACAAATTAATGTCTGACAAGATAAGGTCTTAAAAGATGGGCGTTCCTAAATATATTAAGAAGATTAATGTTAAATTAAAAAAAGTGCAGATAACTTTGTAAGATGTCAATGACTAAGCATTTTGTCTTTTGAATCCATGCAGAGATATTTTTAGATTTAAAACATGAATTTCAGCATTTTGCTTACTGACCACAATAATAATACAAGGAATAGTTTCTGACTTGGATTTTAATGCAGGATCATTGTATCCATTTGTTTACAACAACTACATACTGTATTACCAGGAACTTTCATAACTTGATAGTGACAGCTGTTCTTGAACAGACATTCAAGAAATTGACCAATTTGTTGTGATAAATGTCATTCAAGTATTTTGCAGCAGGATTTACATATGTTTCATGTACACAAAGAGTTTCTGGTTTTACAGCAGTCATTTATAAGGGCAGTATGATATTGTCTGAAGAATATATTGTCTAAGAGCTCACCTGTGCCAGTCTCTGTTGGTTAGCTGGGTCATCCAGGTTCTGCAGAGCTTTCTTGGCTTCCTCCAGGAGATTAGCAGACTTGTCCATGACATCTTTGGCATGATCGACGATACCCTCTTGGACCTCTTGGTCACTGCTGCTTGCTACCACCCCCCTGACCGCACCCTTCAAGTTCTTAAGGGCATTGGCCGTGTCTCTGGCGGCCATACCTGTGTAGTTCTCATTGCCCTGGGCAGCAGCGGTCAGAAGCTGGGCCATGGATGCACCAACGCCCTTGGATGTCACGCTGAGTTGTGTGGCACAGTACTCGGGCTGCGAGGGGTGCAGTTATCGATGGGTATGAGGCAAGGGAAGGGTGGCAAGGATGTCATTCAAAAGGGAAGTGAAAAGATTGAAAGATTGAAAGAGCATTAGTGTGAGTTGGATTAGTTGAAATGGTAGGTTTAATGAAGAGGTGCTACATTACAGTGTCGTGTTATGAAGAGACTTCTACAAAAGATATTGAATTCCTCTGAAAATTATATTCCTTAGACATTGCTCTATTCCCTCAATACTGTCTGTAAGTAAATGTCATGAACTACTTCTACTTCTACTTCAAACTATTAACAAAGAATGAATGAATCATGAAGTTTTACGGACTAATGGAATTTAATCTTTTCAATGTAGATAAACATTAAATTTCTATAGATCACAGGGATATCTATAATCATAAAATCATTTCATTCAATATTGAAAAATTAAAACTTCTTTCCCTTTTATAACTCAGCCACAAGGAACACGATATAACAGAGCGATGTACATGTAAGAAAGCAATGATTAATATTTAGTCTTTGATTACTGGACAGTTACCCAATTAAATTTTCAAAGATGTAACTTGTTTATCAAGAGCATCCAATCTTCATTGTGGATCCATAGCAAGGAGAAACAAGTGAAAAAAATTAGAGAAAGAGATGCAAGGGGAAGCTTGAAATGAGAGCAAGAAACAGAGGGGAGACAGTGTTTCTCTGGTAGAGAGCACACTAAGAATTCATTGACCTTGGAAAGCAGTAGATGTTTACAAACACCAAATGTCAATACATCCTAGTCTTGTTCCCATACGGTTAATGTAGCCTTCATATTATACAAGATGAAAAACAAATAAGATCAAAATGCACATCTGCATTTCAAATTGCCTTATACTAGCAAGGAATGCATGTGCATTGTACAGCCACCTTGAGCAAAAAACTGGATTGTAAAGTCTAAGAAGTCTTTTTTAGTCCTCATTATTGAGTATACTTTGCCTTTTAGTCATCTAAATTTAAAACTTTGAAATTGTGAAATGTGATTCAGAGGTGTAATATTACAGAGTATTTTAATTTTCTAGTCACTGAACCACAACTTCTTCTGAGTTCTTCTCTCTAAATTGGCTGTACTATTGCTACGCTATCATTCCATCATTTGGTGAGCTAGCTACATGTATAACCATCCATATCATCCATTGACAGGAGAGCATTAGGTCTATTAATGCCCTTTCTGGCTCTCGACAAATATGAATACATACATGGAAGAGGAAGAAGGGCTCAAGTCCATCACAACCAAATCAAGATTCCGTAAAAATTATCATATTCTTTCTTTTAAACATTTATTTTTAAAGGGCCCCTCTTCCTCTCATGTATTCACCGTCTTCTGCATTTTGTGGTAACATTCTGACAAAATGGAGTTCGATATCGAGATAAATCCTTTACGACCTTCTCAAAACACCTAGTGCTGTTCTAAATGCTAGAGTTACTATATTGATACACTAGTCAAGATGACCATGATGCACAGACAAGGAGATCATGCATGTGTTGTATGCTTACCGTTTCACCTGGTAGACAATGCAGGTTGCCTGCCCTAGCATTCTTCTTCACCTGATCTAGCTCATCTTCCATTCCATGGATCATCTCAATAGCATTGTCAATCTCCATAGCACCACATAAATCATGGGCCTAAGGTCAAAGATCAAAGGTAACAGGTCAAATTAATTACACATATAATACATTTTATTCAATTTAACATGTTAAAAAGCTCTCAAACCTTGGAACATTGAAGATTATCCTCTAAAGGATAACAAAATTGCTGTAGGGAGACTGTGGATGGATAAGCCCTAGTTAAAATTCTACCCCCTGGTACCACTGTACTCTAACAAAACCTGAATCTATAGTGCCACTCTACACTTAACAAGTAGTGTGAAATATGCAATATCAATTATTTTGAAAAATAATGTTATGTTCCAAGAATAACAAAATCACAATTATGACTGTAAAATCACTTTCCAAAGTGTCATTATCCTCAGGGTAAATGCTTAATCCAGACACACATTGGCATGAATAGGAAAACTTTCTACAATTCCAAACTCTCAGTAAGAGCAGAAGTTTGTCTGAGTAGCATTATCTCCACAGCCACAGCATTTGATGACACATTTTCACATGATTGCAAATCCCCAAAAGCTTTTAAATTCAGTCAAACCTCGTATTGGAAATCAAAAGAATTTCATGCCTGCAATATCCTCTAAGTGATTAATAATTCTGATATTCAGATATTATTTTGTAATAACATCTATCCTGGTTTGTGAATACTGCATATTTGATAAGACAGGTTTGTAGCTACATCTTGTATGGGTGATGTTTTTGACCAACAAGCATACATGTACGCTCTCAAAATGAAATATGATCTTGTGATATCCAGGATGTGAGGGCTATTTAAACAGGGTGATCATGATGAATACACTTCACGTCCTTCATCACATGCAGAATGTACAAGAGATGCCAGTACAGGCTAGTACTGTACGTGGTGTATTAATATGTACAAAACTACTGTTCATGAGTCAGTTATGGAGGTTTAAAGGACAACTTTAATGTTACTTCTTATAATTCCCTCATGACTCTAACTGTGCCCAACCCATTCAAAAATGGTTATAAATACAATAAATAACACATAATGAGAACAAGTCCTTGGTGTTACACATCATATATTTAAACCCTTTAAGAAAACTTCCTGATTGACAAGCATTCTATGAAAAAAAATTGTACTATCAACATTCCGAATATAAAAAGAAAAGAGCAAATCTACAGTGATACACACTTAATGTAAACCTGATATGCGTAACCTTATCTATAATTATTATATAAAAGATAATAATTAATTTAACATGAATTCTTCAAAGTACCTTTCTGGCTTAAGTGCCTGTCAAATTCGACATGTGATTAAGCAATGATTATTATTGAAACAATTCAATATCATTATATAAGTAAGAAAAAGTATAGCCTTTATTTTCTTTTTAAATAATGATATACAGGTGACAAAGAATAAGTTTATTAATATATTAGGTATTACATTGAGCATGTGTGTGTGCTCATAAGGATAGACCTTTAATATCAAGTTTGTTAGGGAGGAGTCTTTAGACACATGATCAGAGAAAGCCACATAGACAAATAACACTTGTCAAAATGAATTAACTTCAGGCTGTACACCAGCTGTCAATTAGACTGATGACTCAATGCTCCTATAACACTGGTATCATTTCCATAAGGCAATATAGAGTTTGAGTGTAGTATTTACAGGAAAAGTCCAAAGAAGTCTCGTCTTTCAACTAACAAGGAGTGTAGAATGCTTCACAGAAGCATTTTAAAAAGATGGTATGGTATATTAAGGTCTTCATGTATTAAAAGGAGTGTTTTAGCACACAACAGAATTCTGAATAATATGTGAATATGCCTCCCATGAACAATGACTATATTTTCTCAATTAGACACAATATTTCTTAACAAAACCTGAAAAGAAACAGCAATTTTCTCTCCATTTTCTCTTCTTTAGAGTTGCTGGATTAATATAACATACATTTTTAATCTCAATTATTATTGTATTCTTCTTTTTTAAATTAAACACTCAGTCTAAAACAACACCTCGTTCAATTTATAGTTCCTTATACAATGCCACTACATGCTGCTGGCAGTGAAAAATATGCACTCAATTATTCAAATTTGATACTAATCTAACTGGAATTTGATAAAAACATGTTTCAAATTGACATTAAAAATAAAGTTACAAAGATATGTACAAAAAACATAGTCCATGAAAAATAAAATGGAAAATACTTAAACATGCAAAAGACATTAGCTTTACCTTGGAAGCAACACTCTTGAGCTCAACGAGGGCAGTGTTGAGATTCTTAGAGCAGTTGCTAAGTTGCATAGCGGCTGCTGGATCACTGACGTTGGGTAGAGCCTGCTTAGAAGCAGTCACAAGCTTGGTCCCAGGCTATAATAAAAGGAAACAATATATGCAATATTATCCAATTTACACAGTTCACTGCATACAGTATATAAATGTCACTCTTAGTTGTAGCATACATGAAAGCCACAGGGTTATTAACTTTATGCAAAAAGACATGATTTAATGCCCCTCTAATTCTCAACTGATGATATATATTATTATATCTATAAATAAATTAAAAACATGACAAGCATTCCTCAACTGAAAGAAACATTTTCAGTACAATTTGCACAATTGACTGATTTTTACTGCTAATACCACTGGTATTTCCACCAATGCTCCAAGATGAAATCAATTCTAACACCTTACTACTATTCTAATAAAATAATAGAATCTCTACCAACCACTACCACTGTCACTAGCACTAGCACATCCTTTTTAATTCTCCACATATGCTTACCTGGATGAAGTTCTGGCAAGCATTGATAAGGCTGATCTGAGCCCTGGAGCTATCAGGTTGATTGACAGAATCTCTAACACCATGGATCAATGCTGGAAGATTCTCAGCAACAACCTAAAGGAATAAAGCAAAGAACAAAAACATTCAGTATCATTTTACAAACATTCAGAATATCACGATAAAATTAGACTTTAAGGTGTTGTATATATTCATATCATGCATACAAAATTATACGTAGAGTCGGATCTCTCAACATTCAAGTGTCTAATTGAATATTGATTAGAAAATCTATTCCCAAATTCTTCCCTTTTGCTCCAAAATTAATGTGATAACTATATGTTACAAAGTCCTGATTCTCACCATCATCATCATCTCCATAACAGCAACAGTATTCAAGATAGTAAAAATACAAATCACTGATGCCACACTTCATATATTTAATGGCAACATACAATAAGAAGCTTAAGTAATTTGAATGGATAATATACACTGAAATATAAAAATATGAAAATCCCAAACACATAATTAAAGCAAACAAACTCTGTGAGAAAATGTACTATTATTTTCCACAAAAAATGATAGCCTTTTCTGGTTAAGGTGCACTGAAATATAGTTTCACTAAAAACACACTTTTCTCCTGTATCTCTCAAATCAAGAATGTTTTCCATATTTCAGCATTATCAGCATTTATTGATGACCGTCCTGTCTTCATGTGAAAGACTTACTCTGCATTCATCAATGAGTGCCTGTTGTGCAGCAGTATTGGTGTTTGATGGGCCCGCCCCCTGAGATGCAGAGATGGTCTGAGTTGCCATGGCAGCAGCTTGCTTGGCAGATGTCTACAAATAATCAAATAATAATATATCAATATGAATAGATAATTCTCACATTATTATTGAATTTTTAATGTGTAGAGGTGTTGTGGTCTAGTGGATAAGTCACCCAACTGCAGATCACAAGGTACGGGGTTCAAGTCCCTCCGCGGGACTTGAGTAAGTTAATCTACATTTGCCACTCTCCACCCAGGTGTAATTGGGTACATGATATGCTTGAGCGCTAGTTACTTTGGCAGCTCGGCAATAACCAGGTTAATATGTGTAAAGCGCCATGAGCGTCAGAGCCTGGCGGATATCGGCGCTATATAATATCCATATTATTATTATTATCACCTTTTAGATTTTTTGGGGGGTAAATTTTATAGAAAGTATACATGCAAGGCTTGTGGTGATCTGACATTCACTCCAGGTATTTAAACTCCATGTTAGATTCAGGGTTGGTGTTCGGTAGGTCAAGAATTGAAGATAGGAATCTGGTTAGTGTAGGAAATTGATTGTGGAACAACTGTCATCAGACCTTGCGTCTTACAATTAAGGCTACAGATAAATATTTGTTTAAATAATGTTCAAGGTTGGATGAAGATGAGTAGAAGGTTTCTTACCTCCAGCTTGATGATAAGTTTCTTCTTGATAGCATTGTTAGCTGCAGCATTAGTGGCAGCACGAAGGTCCTCTGCTGCATCCTTCAGGAGCTGCTGCTGTACCGGATCATTAGGATTACGGGCACAAAGCTACAAAGGAAAGAACAGAAATCAATCATTACATAATAGATTTAATCAAACAGACTTTGTCTCCTGCAATCAATTGTTAATTATCATTTAGATAAATGACCATGTAAAAGGGTGTCTTTAATCTTATGAACAAGAGAGCATTCACACCACATATCATAAATGCTCATGGTTGCATTACAGTATAAAATAATGAAGCCCTCACTTTTCCCATAGACATATACATTCATGTACAAAAAAGCCACTACCAACTTATGATTAAACAAAAATGAAATGGGAAGGATAAAACATTATGGAAGTGTGGAATTATCTAACATAAAAACAACAGAAATGCTGACATGTAATTATTGCAATGGATCAAGTATAAAGTGCTTACCTTGGCACATTCCACCATCCTTGCTGTGGCATCAGCCAGCTGTTTAGCAGCTCCTAGAAGTCTCTTCTGAATGTCTCCTTCTCCTACACCTTCTGCTTCACCCTTGATAGCATTCACCAGCTGAGATGTTGCCTACAAAAACGGTCAAAGACATCAAGTCATGATAAATGGCTGATAGATATTTCACAATGGAATCTATTGATTAACAACATTTTTTACCAGGGCAAGGGACTTGGTATTAATATCCCTCCCTCATATTTGGTTTTTATTTAAACTATTGGAGGGCTTGCAATTTCATACAAATATCTGCTGTACACACTGTACTCAAATCTTCGATGTTATTGGTAAAAATGAAAAATACATAGGATTTCTCCAATCAATGTTCTACCGAAAACTGAACAAAAATGGACAGATCATTCTTTTACACCTTTACAACCCATGGCAAAAGGCATCTCCCTTAACATTCCTATGAGAAGTACATAAAGACTGTATGAAGAAATGGATAACTGGTATAAAGGTTCCCATGTGATAGCATTAGCACTTTTGTCACAGAGCAAATCAGATTCCATGAAATACAATGTACATGTACATCAAGCATGAATAGAAAGGTTCAGCTCTAAAATAATCCATAAATACATCCATAAATACATCCATAAACATCTCTGATACATGTATATGTCATATAACTAAGGTATTATTTTCTTAACCTACACATCAATAAATATATTAATACAACAATAACTCAGAGGCAGTTATATTCATAATGATGAGAAGCATCCATTAAGAGAAACATCCATCAAGAAAAAATCGTTGACTTACCATCGCCAAGAGTTTAGCCTGCTTGACCATCTCACCGGCATTACCCACGCTGCTGAAGAGCTTATCTGTTGCCATGACGATACGATCACATGCCTCATCATAGAGCGGTACAGCCCTCTGTGAGCCGGTGCCTTGCTTGACATGCTGCAGGAGGTCATTGAGAGCCTTGGTGACCAGGGTAGCAGCTGCTCCTAGGTCCTGCAGAAGACTCTCATCATCGGTTGCTTGCTGTGAGATCAACATCAAACAAAGATTGCTTTTAGACAAAGCTTACAGGAAAAGATACCGTAATTAACGTTGTATAAACCGCCCTCGTGTATTAACCGCACCCCTCTTTTTCGCCCTTTTTTTGCCGACTTTTTTGCCGGGTTCGTGTTAAAAAACCCACGCGGGAGGGCCTTTCATTTAACTGCGAGGTGCAGCTGAATGTGTAAGATCATTAATTTAAATTTAAAAAACAATAGAGGACCTAGGATAGGACCTTGTGGTACACCATGTAATAGAAGAAAAATTGGAGGAAATATTATTATAAACTACATATTGAGATCTATCAGAAAGATTAATTTCAAACCAAGATGACAGACAAATTTGAGTGTTGTTTTAGATTCTGAGTGGTGAGTCAACACACCGATTACTGAGCTGGGAGACATTGCCAGGCATAGCGCCATAAATCAAAAAAAAAAAAAAAAAAATTGGTGTACCGTGTATAAACCGCACCCCCGACTTTGAATTTTTTTCGGCGGCAAAAAGGGGCGGTTTATACACCATTAATTACGGTAGTCAAATATGTTTTACAAAGACTGCTCCATAGAAACAAATAATCCAGTTTTCAAAGATATGACGATTATAGATGAATGCTACATGTAACTGGCAAAAGCTTTTATGGTTACACAAGAAGTGTTAGTCACGCCATACAAAAAAGTCTTTACACTCAGATAGTCTTAATTTCAGATGGTCCTTACAGGAACTGTACTGTGTCTTGCAACTTGCAAGTGTTTAATAGTGATTAAAAATTCAAAAAAAAATTCTCCTACATTTAGAAAAAGTATTTGACTGATTTTAGTCAAAACTTCATCTGGCTTCAAAATTTACTAAAATGTGGTTGATTCTGAAAAAATGCCACGTTATCAATCTTGCCTTAATCTACATACCATAATGCCCATACATCTCATAATAAAATGGAGTACTGAAGCAAAGTGCTTGCATTGTCATTTAAAAAAAAAAGGAAAAAAGGAAAAAGACATTTCATACAAGGGGAATAGAAAATGAATGAAAGCAGTACTGTATAAAATTTCTGAAAACAAAAAAATATAGACAGGAGTGGTGAGTAATTTAGCTCTTGCCAGCTCTGAAAAGCTCTGATAAATATAACAACATAGTTGAAGTTCACCCTGAGAAAAATCACACTTTTACTAAAATAAATCCTAAAAGAGCTCTCATAAACAGGCAATAATTCTTTCTACTGTTTTCTGCCACTGATACTGAAGGGAGATTCCCCTCCTTGCTTGCCCTTGAAGGAGTACTAGGTGTTATAGAAGGGTAGTGAATGAGTAAGATGTTGACTCAGTCAGACTTACCCTGGATGCATCCACCACATTCTCTACAGACTTAGCAACCAACTTAGCTGCTTCTACTAACTGCTCCTGACAAGCTGGACTGCTGATGGTTGGTGCAATCACCTAAACACACAAAGAGTATGGACTCTTATTTCAATCAATATTGATTATTGATTACATTGCATACATTCACATTTAATAGCTGCTCCTGCTATCCTGGACTGCTAATGGTAAATGAAATCACCTTATTCAAACATGAAATATAGACATATTTATCATGTAATCATCCTACAATATAGTGATAACTGTACTGCCCTTGGCCTCTAATAAAATTATGTAACCCATCAATGACACTCGATCTTAATTAATTTCTAGTAGTAGTAGTAGTAGACTTTATTGGATAACTTGTTTAGCACAGGGCTATGGTATAACTGTGTTTGGTACAAAGAGATTGATTAAAGCAAATCAAATAAGCTTCTGATATCATGATATATCTTTTTATTTTCTGAGTGCAAAGTGTAATAATATCAAAAAATCATCTTTGGCAAACAAAGCAATAATATCACATCAATCATAAGCTGTACAGTGTATGGTAAAACAAAAACTTTGGTAGAAAACATATTTATTTTCACTTCATACCTCTCGACAGCAGGATCGATCACGTCTTTCAAAACGTGTATATTCAAAATACCTTTATAAACATGATGTATTCATTTGTAATATTGTAATTTGTAATATTTAAAATGATACAACCTTTAGGATTTATACCTGTCCTTTATTCTTCGATCAATACTAGATTGTTCCAACTCTCTTGGGAATACACAAATACAAGCAAAATAGAAACTTTATAATTACCTTGGTACAAGCGACCAGCTGTGAGGTATTGAGAGCACACTGAGTAGCAGAACCAATGACTCTGTTCTGTAGTTCCTGGTCTTCTGTCCTACTGGCGACAGTCTTAGCCTTGAGTACCATAGCAGCTGTAGCATTGGCTACAGCTTTAGCAAGGGCTAGCAAGGCATCCTAGTGGAGAAAGGAGAAGAGATAATCTCATTCAGTTTTACCTGTACTATATTAAAAACAAAATATTATGCTACATTTCCACACTTTCCAAATACTAAAATAATGAATTATAAGTACAAATATATAATGTGTATATATTTGTCGAAATATACACATACAATGCATGAAGATTTAAAATAAAAGGAATTTATCTTTTTAGGCAAAGAATGTAATCTTATCAGCAGTTGCATTGTAACACTCACTGAAACTGAAACTCTCATCATCTCTGAAACTACACTATGTAGATCCCAGAAACATTTCCTCAATCATTTCAAAGTTGTTTTTTATCACTGAATACATAATACTTATTGTTATTGAAATAAACAACCATAACCCTTCCCATTTTCTTTCCTTTAAATCATCTCCAATGTAATCTAGAGTCATTTTTTTTTCTCTGTACCTGGAATCTCGGATCCACATCACCAGTGCTTCCCATGCAGCGCAGCAATGCATTCTGGGTCTCTCCAACACGATTGGCTGCTCCAAGTAGATTCTGACGAGGCTGCAGAATTGAAAGTTAAAGCCATCAATGAATTAAAGACAGAAAGTGTTATGTAAAGATAAAAGACAGTAATCTTAATTCTTTTACAAGAGTTTAGAAATGTACTGCTTTAACTTCAGACCACCTAGCATTTAATTATTTCTTCTTTTTCTCATTTCTGTTAACATTCTCCCATTTTTACTTCACAGTTTTTTAAATATTTTAAATTTGGCAAATCCATGCTAAGAACTTAAAAGATTTATTTTTTATTCTGGTTACAAATGAGTTCTTTTATTTATTTTTTTTAAGTACATTTACTCAGAAAATTGCTGCTATGGGAGTGACTTAAAACTGCATCTTATAATGAAGCAAAGAATTAACAATCAGACTCCTGCAAATTCATATACATTAATAAATGGTAAACACAATGACACAAAAGGGGTCAACTGATGCACCTATCATCCAATCTAGGATCCAGTTTGCTTACCTCTTGGCTGTCAGGCTGGGCAAATTTGAGGAGATCAGAAAAGGCATCCATGAGATCTCTAGCAGCACCAAGCAACTTCTCACTATCTCCTTCATTTCCCAACAGAGCAGCAAGCATCTTCACTCCTTTAGTCATTTCCGTCAAGTTGGATGAGCTGAAGAAGAAAAGATTAAATATTTGATGTCAATGTGATGCTGGAGATTGAAGAAACAGCCCTTAACGATGAAGAATGGTCAAATGCAGCTACCATACAAGAGTACCACATAGAATACTTTGATTGCTTTATACAAACCTGAACAGTTCATAACTGAATCTTTAATTCCCAGGAACCTTCTTCTATGACACTGTGCATGTATTTGGTGTGACATGAAACCCTTCAGCAGAGATAGCTGAATCTTTTGCAGTCCCAGAATTCTCAATTAAAAAGCCTGCCATTGCAACAGCTATCTCCAACCACTTCTCACTGATGACTGCCATAGGCATGTTATACTATTGCTAGTAAGTTATACTACTGCTACATGCACTTTTCAACTTGTCCCACTTAAAGAAGATCTTACATGGTGGTAACATGAGATCCCACTGCAGTGTAGTCTGTATCCTCTGCAGCTCCAGATGTCTCACTGATGATACCAGCCGTAGCAGCAGCCATGGCACTCAGCTGAGACTGGATGTTCTGCTTGTTCACATCCATTGCATTATCTCTCCATTGCCTTGAAGCCTACACAAGATGCAAAAGAAAATGATACATGGTACGGATTTCTGGATTAATTGATGCCAACTGGTACATCTGGTATATATATATAGAAGAGTTTGATGGAAACACTTTTCCAACACTATCGTAAATACTGATCATCTTTTATCTAACCTAATTACATCAATATGATTAAAAAAGTATACAGAAATAAGCTTTCGCAGATAAGGACTACAAGTTGTGGTCTTGCCACATCTATCTATTATTTTCAACATATTTCTTTCACCAAAAATGCCTTTTAATCAGTTAGTCCTTACTTGTTTTTTCTTTGTTCATTAACTTTTGTAAAATATTACACTGGTAACTACTTAAAAAACAACCACACACAATTACAGAGTTCAAATGAACTGAATTTCTGTCTTCAATAACAATGAATGCTAAGGTAGAAGGCTTGTGAAGGGATGTACATGTAGTCTCACCTGATCAGACCCAAGTGGTGGTAGCTCAGCTCGGGTACCTAGGTCATTCCTCGCTTCTTCCATAGCTGTGAATCCTCGTTTGATGTTGGTCATCAAGTTCTGCTGGGCTGAGGTCATACCAGGCCTCTTAGCATGATCCTACAAGAAGAAAAGAAAAGAGTTGTGTAATTAGTTTACAGCGAAGAATAAAGTCGGAGCTCACTTCATGTAACTAGGTCATATCTTGCATCTTCCATAGCTGTAAATCCTTGTTTGATGTTGGTCATGTTGGAGATCCTACAAGAAAACATGATATGAGGGGAAACTCCAGCCATAAGCTTATACCAAAAATTCATTTGCAGTACAAGTATTTGCATGATTTAAATTTTATACTCATTTCAACTATGGACATCAATCTAAATAATGTAATACAACTTGTTTCATACTTTCATACAAACAAAGAGAAGGTAGTTTAAAGGAATAAATCAACTTAATCTCTTTTAAGATTAAAAGGTTCATCCCTAACAAAGTGTTAATCTCTGCTGATATCTGTTTAATTCCTCAATAAACATGTGATGTGATATTGTGATTTCATAAGTAAACACCTGCACTGTGGTCATTACATTACATACACTTTAATACTCTACGATGAGATCATCATTACCTCAACAGAACAATTATTAACAAATACATATTTCTATGAGAGTTAAGTTGATTGATTTGAAAGAAAAACTGAGCTGAACTGAAACTAAATTGAATATTAAACATTATAATAGCTAATGTATCACCCCAGCCTACTTGTAACTAATCTAAGTACACTGATGTAACACACACTTGGAAGTTAGGGCCATAATTTTGTTCTTCTTCTTTCTTCTGTTTGTTTGTTACAATTTAGGTCACATACATGTATATGTAGCTACATTCATTTACAGGGTATAGAGGATGGTATTATAATTCATCACTTAGCTCATGTCGTTATAAATCACTGACTAATTACTATTCAAGCACCACCATGTATGAAAGTGTTTGAAATAGATAGATGTTTCTTCATGTTATAATTCCAGAAGAATCCCTATGGCATGTAGACATCTACTCTGTATAGACCATCTATAGGTTAACAAAAATATTTTCTGATTTGAAACAGTACATGCTTGTACACTGTAAGCTATTCAAATAGACAAATTGTTTCTATTATTATTAATTCCTAAACCAATCCAACTAAACCACTACATAAAAACCCTTAATGACTTTATACAACATCTTTTTTGTTCAAAATCTGTTTCTCATTGTTACAATTTCTAAACTAATCTAAGAGCTTATAACTGAACCAATTTCATGCAAGAGTATAATTTGTGTAATGTATCCTATGAATGCATTTCAATATTAATGGGAACAGGTCTGTCACATACTGAAACTGAAACAAGGTTAATATTATTTGAATTGTTACATATGATGCACTAGATGGATTAATATGTGGTAATCGCTGCTAGAGGAGCAAAGTATAATTATTCATCCTTTAAGACCACCTACTTGTATGCTTGTTAACATATTTTATTCTGCTTACAGTATTCATATACAGTCGCACCTGCTTAAATGACCACATGTCTACAACAAGCACAAATTTTGTTTCCCTTGAAAATGGTTTCTTATTGAAACATGTACTAAAGGAACCTGTCTACAAAGACCACTTTTGGTGTTTTCCTTGGGCGGTCGTTGTAGACAGGTTTGACTGTATTAACAAATAGTGCAAGTAATTGTCGTTTTACTCAAATGAGCAACAAACAAACAAATATATAATGATGAACATTCACGGAATGACAGAAGAAAAGGGGGAAGATTGTATTCCAATACACATCCATATCTTTGCCTGATATTTATCTACATGAAAATGTAACAAACCTATTATCATATTAATATACAACTGGGTATTTAAAAAGAGAAATAAATATCATATACATGTATGTACATCTCTCACAGCATAATATGTATTATACATATATGCACAATAAATAAGTAGTTGGCTTTTAAAATTCTATAACACAAACAAGAAAACAAATCATGTATCAGTACTTACACATGAATATTTTGAAAATTAGGAAACATATTCCTCTACATATCCTCGAACGACCCAAGACAAAAATACATAGATAAGTTTAACAAACATTGGCAGCTGAAACAACATGTACGGCAGCATTTGATTCCTTAGATCCTGACATCCTTGTATAAGCCATGTTATCCACTATACACCTGCGTTTGAATGTCATACCATCCCTATAGCCAACATGTAGCTCATTGCTTGATGCTCGCGAGGTAGGGGTATGACGTACATAGTTTACCTCAACAAGTTCATGTTAGGACTCTTAGCCCCTTGTCTGGGATCAAAACGGAGCATAGTGATATCACTTCCTTAACAAACACGGCTTGGGATGAAAAAAGTCTGGCGGGAATCCAACATTTTAACCGAAACCGAAGTCAGTGGTACTACAATGTATGTACTGCTGATGTGCTATTTCAGAGTGATTTAATAGATAACAAGAGTATGGGAGGCACATGAATCAATCAATATTTCCTATCATATAAACTTGATGTATTAATAGATTGAATCATGCTCAAGTTGATAAGTACATGTATTACCAAGGTAGTTATCAAATAAAAAAAGATAAATAGAAGTCAGTGTAACACGCAATTTCAGGATAATTTCATTGATAGCAAAAGAAATTGGAGATACATGGATTTTGAATTTTTTTCCCCCTCTCAATGTACATGTAAACTTTGCATATCAAAGGACTGTATTACAATAAATTGATGATAGTTATTACAAACCAAATGCTTCTAAATTACATTGTGGTATACCTGAAATACGAACATATTGATCATCATCATATTCATACTTGATGGCCTATCATGTAAATCACATGGGATCCATCAATCATTATCAACTTCTATTTTGCATGCGGCATCAACACAGAAAAAAGAAAATTGGATCATGAAATGTAACATAATAGCCCTATGCACTAAACATAAAGAATTCAACAAGGAAGACACCTGAAGGAAAAGCAGCTCACAAATTAACTTCAGTACACATACAAAATACAACGTTTCAGTTTACACTCTTTATACATGTTATAATCTCTCAGATCTGAACTTCTTTCAGATATTTATCTTGAGAAGAATAACAACATTCTTTGATGTCCAAACCCAAATGAATTCATTAAGAGTACAGGTACAGCATGTTACCTCTAAGATGAGAATAGGAGTGTACTTACCAGTGGGGGCTGATGCTGCTGGCGTGATGAGCCTGTAGTCATGGCTTGCTGGGCAGCCTGCATCTCACCTGTCGTAAACGACCCAGCTGAAGTTCACCAGGTAGAGGAAATACAGCCCCCGGCCAATATACAAGGGAAGTAAAGGGGAAGGGGGCAGTTGGAAGGAAAGGCAGACATAGGGAGACAGAAATAGAGAGAGAGAGAGAGAGAGAGAGAGAGAGAGAGAGAGAGAGAGAGGGGGAGAGAGAGAGGGGGGGAGGGGAGGGGATGGAGACAGAAAATATATGAATTGATTGAAAGAGAGAGAGAGAGAGGGAGAGAGAGAGGGAGAGAGAGAGAGAGAAAGAGATTAAAAGAGGTTGTGATACAGGTAGGAGAAAGGGAGAGGAAGCAAAAATTGAAGAAATTGGTCAAAACTTTTTGAAACATGAACTCATTATAAAAAAAATACTCTTCATGATTTCATGTGCACTGTACATTTAGTATGAACAAGAAATGCAAATGAAATAAATGTATAAGGACTTATGATAAGAACTGCATTCCAATCCTCTTCTTGTACTACATTAAAATCCACAGAGGATTCCAAGACTTTACACTAATGATATAAAAATAAAATTTCAACATCATTCTAGATTGAATATGATTTAAAAAATCATAACATACAAATACCAGTAAACATAGAAATCATATTAAAACGGCCTTTACATGTATATTGAATCAAAGGTGCTAGTGAATGTCACCCCTTGAAGGAAACAATGTGACTGAGTCATGGATGAAAGCAACAAGAGACTGAACAGTTTAAGTAATAGAGGAGAGAATAAAAGTGAGAAAGAGAGAGAGAGAGTGAGAGGATGAGAGAGTGAGAGAGACAGAGAGGGAGAGAGGGAGAAAGAGAGAAAGAGAGAGAGAGAGGGAGAGAGGTTAGAAAGGGAAGTAAGAGATAGGAGGAGAGAGAGAGACACACACACACACATACAGACTGACAGACAGACAGTGAGAGAAAGAGACAAAGACACACAGAGGAAGAGAGAAATCAAAAGACAGGAAGAGGAAAGAGAGAGAGAGAGAGAGAGAGAGAGAGAGAGACAGAGAGAGACACACAGAGAGAGAGAGACAGACAGACAGACAGATAGAGAGACAGACAGACAAACAGAGACAGGGTAAAAAGGTACAGATAATATGATAGACAAAAGGGAAAGAGGAAGACAGAGATAAAGAGAGAAAGAGAGGGTGAGACAAGACAGACAGAAAATAGGAAGTAAAAAGGAGGTAGAGAAAGAGATGGGGACGAGGTAAGGAGACCAGTTACCAGCTTTACAGAAAGACATGTTCATGACAAACTGAATCAGAATAAACTAAAGAAAGTACATGTATATTATATAATTGGAGTATTAAAATAACCAGACAATACACACGATTATAGATGAAGATACATGTAGAAAGAAGTATAGAAAACAGAAAGTTGCATGACGTTTAAAAGCAGACTTATCGTCTTCCATCATTTGAAGGTCAAAGGTTACTTGAGGAAACAAACACATCCACATTGTAATGAAAAGCAGTACGAGGGGAAGGAAGAGACATGGAAGAGGGTTGGCTACAAGTTCCCAGGTTCGCCTGCCTTGACCAAGATACCAATATAAACAACTACATGTACGCATATAGCCTGGAGGGAATGAAGGTGCTGAGCTACATCCTGTACAAAACAATACGTCTGTTTTTTATTTACAGTCACTAAACAAAACAAAACTTGCACCAGACAAGGCAAACTATTGATATTGTCAAGTATATGAATACATGTATATCCATGCTATCAACAGTGAACAAATTACGATTTTGGCAGGTATCTCTTATCTATAGCTCATGCACAGTTCTCAACGGCGTGTTCTGTGTGTTCTTATGCATTTAAAGAGTTTAATTGATTTTAATAAATGGTCAGATTTAATCTGAATTGTTAAAAAGAAATTGGTATTATACATATCCATTTTTTTAATCTATCCAGCTACACGTACACATGTACATAAGCTTCTTCTTGCACATTATTCATATTTTTTGTAGCTTCAAATCTCCCTACAGATTAATTGAATATGAAAGAACAAACATAGGTGAATCTTTCTTTAAAACAATAATGGACACATGCAGTGCACAGGTTTAGAAATATTCTACACCATGCCCAATAATAAATGATCAATCCCTATCTAAGACCAGGGCCTCGCCTTACAAAGAGTTGCGATTGATCCAAAACATTCGCAAGTTTGCAGTCTCCTATCTCTTATGCACATAGTTGCGATTGATATAAGTCGCAAATAAGTTGCGATAGATATCAAGTCTTTGTAAGATTGGCCCCTGTTGTCTTTGGAAGTAGTTGATGATCGTGTCATTCTGGTCCTCATTCAGTCTTAAAATTCACAAATCGTTCACTTCACTTAGCAAAACATTTATATCCAATCTTTCAGAAGACATTTGTGGTTTACACAAAAATAAATATATGAAAAAATATAGGTGAGAGTGACATACTTATGTATCTTATCTAGTAATTCATGTAGCCACAAAATAATAGCCCCCTCCCCCCCAAAAAAATAAAATGAAACAATTGTACCCTTGACATCTACATGTTTAACCCACATGCACGCCCATAGCCATAACTATTCAGACTAAATCATTTGATTACTTTTGTATGATTATTGCCAGCCAACATTCAGGATGCAACTGAGCATTACTATTTATCAATTTATCTGAGAAGTGATGTAAAACATTCTCCTTTTAAAATCAACGAGATCTATCAGCTCAAAATCTTGGAGAGAACAAATGTAATCACCAAGTATTTACCAATATTAAATAATAATAATAATAATAGCTAGTTCTTATATAGCGCTTTTCAAGACCGAAGGCCCTCTCAAAGCGCTTTACAGATATATATATTATTACCCCAGTCATCGGATTCAGGCTTACTTGCACACAATGCATGCACATTCTCCAAGCAAGGAACCAATTGAAAGAAAACTTTCATCACAAAGGTAGCTTCCACGAAGAGCAAACATCACTCACAGTCTTTAAAATGCCTTCAAATATTACATCTACCACTAACAAAATGGTAGTTATAGAGATATTTTAGGGTACTTTAACCACTGATTAAGGTGACCATTTTGATGGCTCAAAGGTGAGTAGATAAAAGTTGATTTACCATTTCCTCCTGGTCGCATCAGGCCCGGCATAGCTACAGATCCCTCTGTCATGTGACCTTTGTTGCTGGATTGAAGCTGGATGATACGAGCCCTAGTAGCACTCACATTCTCTTCAAACAGCAGAGATTCATCGTCTCCCTCGAGACCCGTTCGATCCTTGCCTTTTTGCTGTTGAAAAGAGAGATTAAACCTTATTATTTACAGGTGTTAAGAAAAGAACTGACTAGTAAATTACTATAAATAACAGAAAACTAAATATGTGATTGCGTATGTACCCACACATTTTGAGATTCTAATGATCTGACGTTTGCTCCAGACTTAATCCATAGATGGTTAGGGTTTGTGTTGAATATGGGTACGATTTAGACTTAGGAATAATGTTGGGTCCAGGATCAAAGACAGGATTCTATCTTGCATTAGAAATCATCACCAGAGCATAATCCACACTAGAGGAATAAACACTATGTATTAAATATTTTTCATAGGGTATTTAAAGCCTATTTTTGAATTAAAACAATGTTATTGAGTACCATGATGGCTTTACCTCATTACACAGCATGTCAGAACAAGGTGAACACAAATGTACAGTCCACATTTGGTTGAATTTAACATTTTCTATTCATAGATTCATTTTAGCTTAGAGATTCTGGGTAGATTGTGCTGAGTAAGATCTAAGACAAGTGAAGAGTAGTACCTTCTTGAGGATGATATCGATGTAGCCAGCGATGAGAGCTCCGATAGCCTCACCCTCAGTGGTTTGTACAGAGTAATATGAGTCAGAGTAATCTCCAAAGTCAAGAGTGAAACTCTTAGGTGATGCAGCCCAACGACGGACAGTGGTCAAAGGCCAGGTCTTCAAAATCTGCAGGCATAGGTAGGGCAAGAAATATAAAAGTGCATATTAGTAATCTTCAAAGTCAAGAGTGACATTCTTAGGTGATGCAGCCCAACAATGGACAGTAGTCCTTTAAAGGCCAGGTCTTCAAATCTATAGATGGAGTTATAACAAGATGCATAAGAGTGTAAGAAAGAAGTAGGCAAGGAAGTACATGTATGCAAGGAAGAAAGTAGAGGAGTAAAAGAGCAGGGAAGAAAAAACAAAGCAAAAAAGTCTTGTAGTGAATATAAATTGCATAGAAGATTACACCTGCTTCAAAGGAAACCTCTCCCGAATAGCAAATACCTTACAAGACCACACACACTGTCTACTTACAACTAGAGATAAACATATGACTGAAACACATAAATGAATTAGGGTCAAGAGGCTACAAGGTGACAGTAATATTTAATATATGATATCAGTATTGTTTTCTTTTTATAAATTTTGTCAAACAGAGACATGTTCACGCAAGTGTACTGAATATAAATAACCTAATATTAAACTTTCTTTCATTCAAATTTAAACAAGAACCAAGGTTTCACTAGATGGATATGATACAACTACTACTACTCGGGTGAGAATGCAATAGTGTGAGGGACATGAGGGTGTGTTTCTCAGACTACAGACATAATAAGATAACAAAAGGTTACTGACCTCCTTGGTCTTTTCATCGACACGAACCACACTCTCTCTGTTGATACCCAGAAGACGAGGCACCAGCTTATTCTTGCCTTTCATCTTTTCCTGCAACAGAAATATATTCTCAATAAATAACTTCATTTACATGTATCACAATTAGGTTTGCTAAATTGATGGAAGCCTCTAGACTATTAACCGGGGTACAGGGTTCGAATTCCTGCTGCAGCACTTACATCCTCTAGCAAGACATGAATCTACTACAATCTATCCATGTATTCAAAAGGCATCTTAAAACCCACTGATTTTTGTTATTAATAAGCACTTTTGAACATGCACATGTAAAATGTGCTATACATATTATCAAGTTTATTAAATTTGCCATACCGTATTCTACCCAGGTGTAGTACCTGGTAGGATTCATTCCCTTAATACATGTATTGAGCTGAAAACAGGACAATAATAACAACGTCCTTTGGGAGCGCACAGTGATGTTATATCACAATGTGATATGTGCTATGGCATATTATTGTTTTATCTCTTATTGTGATCGATCCTGATGCCGCAGACATTCTGTCATTTACTAACCTAAATCTTTTTAGTGATAACACCAAAAGGAAATAAAAACAAAGGCTCGATCTGATATGACAAGGAAAACCACCTCCTCCCCCCCCCCCCCCAAAAAAAAAGAGTCTTCTTTTCAATGTGTAAATGAATGGCAAACGTGGCAACAAAGGTACTGCGCGTATTCACTTGTGTTATAAGACATGTGAAGCTTATTGTATTTTACGTGATCATAAACAAGGGAAACGCTCTCGGCGGTCTCGCCTGCATAACGCAATTCAATATGATAAACCAGAACGTAGCACTCATCCGCACCTCGCAACAACAAATATCGTAAATTTTATGTGGTACACTTTTGAACTGGTCAAAAAATAAAAGTTTGATGCCCTGGAAGGGACATAATTTCATTTCATTTGCATAAAGTACCATAAATAATCAATGGAGCAAAAATCTCACAATTCTGTGTAGAAGTTTAGTGTTCCAAATTTAGCTCTACCAGATAAGGCAAACCAAATCAAAATCGGTCAAGAAATGAGGGAAAAGAAGCAATTTTTTGGAATAAATTTGCATAAATTACCATAATTAATTAATGGAGAACAGTTTCAAAATTTTGAGTATAAGTATAGTGTACCAAAGTTAGCTCTACGATATAAAGCAAACCAAATCAAAATCGGTCGAGAAATGAAGGAGAAGAAGCCATTTTTGTGATTTCGAATAAATTTGCATAAATTAGCATAGATAATGAATTTCATGATTCTGTGTAAAAATTTTGAATCCCCCTCCTAGCCCTATCATATGAAACAATCAGAATCAAAATCGGTTGAAAAATAATGAAGAAGCATTTTGAAAATCTTGATGTTGATGCCACAACAAAGTCTAAATTTGTTGACCTTAAATGACCTTTGACCTTAACTTAGTGACCTGAAATTCTACTCACATGATTGGGGAGACTTGATAACCCTATATTCCAAGTTTCATTGACTAAGAACTTATACTTTCAAAATTATATCCAAAATTCAAAAACTTAACCTTAGGTTAAGTTTTCGATGATGCTACAACATAGTCCAAGTCTGTTGAGCTGAAATGACCTTTGACCTTGACTTTG
Organism: Strongylocentrotus droebachiensis; assembly: GCA_035222895.1. Classification (NCBI taxonomy): domain Eukaryota; kingdom Metazoa; phylum Echinodermata; class Echinoidea; order Camarodonta; family Strongylocentrotidae; genus Strongylocentrotus; species Strongylocentrotus droebachiensis. The sequence goes on along the minus strand of JAVYIG010004199.1, from coordinate 134,871 downwards.
TGATCTGAAATTCTACTCACATGATTGGGGATACTTGATTACCCTATATTCCAAGTTTCATTGACTAAGAACTTATACTTTCAAAATTATATCAAAAATTCAAAAACTTAACCTTAGGTTAAGTTTTTGATGTTGACGCCGTCGCCGTCGTCACCGGAAAAGCGGCGCATATGTCTCGCTTTTTTGCTACGCCTGCGAGACAAAAAACCAATGTGGTTTTGCCGCGTCATATCTGAATGAGGCTGAAGGATACACCACTAGGATTTACTAACCTTAACTAAGAAGAAGGTGATACCATATGTCTTCAGCGATCGACAGTGCTGGGTGTATTTGACTTTAGCGTCCAGCTCAGTCATTCCAATCATTTCCTTGTGTTCCTGTTATATCAAAGAAAATTAGAAAAGAAAATTAAAATTTACCATACTAAAATGAATTATAGTATTGCCAAACAATGCAACTTTCCAAAGAATATATTTATGTGTTTACAGCACATATCGAGAATGCAATAACTATCTTTTTGTTTAAATCTCACCTCACGATGAGCACTAAATTTAGAAATTGAATACAAAGTATTTACATGTTGACAAATTAAATCTGTAAACATAACCAATATAATGAATATTAAAGTATGCTAAACAGCTTCCGAGAAATTTATTCAACATCTCTTGATTATCAAAGTTGTGATGTTGTTTCATTGGGTGAAATCAACTTTCATTTATTTCTTCTCCCAATCACCACCATTTTATTCTTTAAAAACAATGTAGTTTCATGAGTCATTACTTTCAGATGACTTTGTTCCAGGTTAGGACAGTGTATGTGTGTGTGTATTGGGTTTTTACAGACGTGTATCAATCAGATATGACAGCTTGTTTAATGGCCAATCAAGGTCTTCATTAACAACCAAATTAAACCATGGCAAGAACTCTTTGTAAAGATGTATTGCAGCATTCATCACTTAAATCAAATTGTAGTTCCAAAATTTTGCAGAAAAGGGAAATGTTGTTGTGGTTTTTTATATTTTTTTAAGGTCAATCCCTGTATAAACAAGTGGTTTGAAGACATATGTTTCACTGACATCTCAAACATCCGCAGCATTGAATGACAACAGCTGCAGACTTTCAACAGCTTCTGGCACATCATTCTATCATTGGGCAAAGTTATCTGCAACAGCCTTCATTAAGCTTACAGTCTACACCACAAACTCAGTAAAGACTTGTCAGCTGAAGGACAATAATGAAAGCATAGCAATCAAGGCTTGCCAAGTCTACTAAACTAATGTACTGTACTGTATCAATGTTCTCAACAGCATTGTAGAAAAGTTGATACATTATCATAAACAGCAATTGACATCCTAACTCCCCTTATTTTGAGAAGGATTTCCTGATAGAGACCGTGGATTATCAATAAACCTGTTATATTTCACAGTAACTTTATACCAGGATAAAATTACAGGAAAGAAAACATATAATAATGGGTGATTGAAACAAACGATAAATGAAAGTTAATAAATAAATGTTGTAAAGTCATGAAAGTGCCACATGTTGTAAAATCTAAATTAACTAATGGGCAACTGTCTAAAATACAGCAACCTTTTAGGTATCCTGTTATTGGTACAAATTTTTGATGAGCTTTGACTTCTTCTGCAAATGACTCTCTTGTTATGAATCTCAGTCTTGATTAGCAGTTGTCAAGCAGTTGTTATATATTCATGGACAGCTTTTCTCTTTGCTATGCACTAAAACATAATTAATTTCTGATTTTCTCGTCAGTGCCTTTTCAATTAGGGCAGTATTAATGTAGGTTCTCTGAAAAGAAGAGTTCCTTCATGTATGTTTTGATAAAGCGATATTTTATTCATTTTGTATGTTGGAACAGACGAGAGAGTTGTCTCCCACGTCATCACAATGACATAACAAATTCAGCTTATTTGACATCCCCATACATACATGTATTGTACTTTTAACATTTCCTAATGTCCTTAATGGTTCTTGGATTTTGTTCAAATTTCCCCCAATCTGCTTCTCTGTATTTTGTTTTCTTCCAGAGCAAACTGCTAAGTTGATTTATCCTTGGAATTAGCGAATATACCTAACCTCTACAGTCATAAAGCAAAGTTTGATGTGTGATCATTCACCCACCAGTACTTACCATATATACTCTCTTCTCTACTGCTTTGAGCTTCACATATTCCTTTGGTAGCATGTCCTTGAGTCTATGGAAACAATCATCATACAGAACATAAATCAGCCAAATGAATGTCAACATACCAACTTATGGAATGTGCATGTACATGTAATTGCCTGGGGTACATATGTTACTGTTCTAATCTGAGTTGATCTATCCTTGAACATGTTCAAGGTTAGAACCAATACCACAGCCAATAATTATAAAATGCCACATCTTCACTGCATTTGCAAAACAATTTCCCTGATGATATTTTTAATGTTGACATGTTTCCCTTTAGTGGAGAAATTCCATTATGCAAACTTAATATTTCATCCGTTGAGGGTTAGACCTTGATTCATAACTGTATCTTTTATTGTTTTATTTCCTTTCAAGCTCATAATAGACAGTATACAATGGTTGAAGTGGAATCCATTTTGCTTACTCCCAACCCATCCACAAATGCTCACATACATGTATACATGTATGTTTAGTATATGACAAAACTACAAATAACCCCTGATTCTTATCCTATAACCCCAGTAAAAGACAAAAGAAAACATTTGCCAAATTTCACAATCTGCAGCTTCCTTTCTTTCCGCCAAACTTCCTGGATTAAACATGAAACTCCAACGGGAACTGTCCCTGATTGCCCCTAATAGATATTTCTTTGAATACATATGATATGATTTGGATGATGGTGGCTACTTACTCCAAGAAACCTGGCTTGTGCTTGGCTTCATTGTGATCACCATATTGGATCTGACACTGTGTACCTGCTAAGAGACACGCCTCTTCCAATGAGCAGGGGTGGGTCCCATTCAGGATAGCATCACGTGACTAAATGAATCAAAGACAGAGGTGATGGTGTGGATCAGTGGATGAATGAAGAAATGATGGATGTATGAGACAAATACATCAAAATTTATCATTGTTTTCTACATCTTAGGATCAGCACAACATATAATAATAAAATTAAGATGGAAAAAATGAGAAAAGAAATATGTGAAACCCTTTCTGAATATTCAGAATAGTATCATGTGACTGAACAAATAAAAGAGAAGAAGGATTTGATCTAGGGTGGAAGAATGAAGGATGAATTAAGAGTTAATATGGATAAATGAATGATTCATAATTATCATTTTGCTTTCTGGGAAAGGACTCACAGGTATAGTAAGAATTCAAAAACTTCTCACAAGATTATACACACTTTTAAAAGAATTTAATTGTGGTAAAAAAATACATTTAAATTTCTTGCAACCACAACGTGAAGGCTATCATTGAATAAATGTCATAAGTGCCACATTTAACATTCCTCTACTAAAATATAGCTAACAATAATCATGTCATAAAGAAAATAAATAAAATAGTTGGAAATGTTTCTCTTGGTTGCTTGTTTATTTGTTCTTTGTATTTTGTTGTTTAGTGGGGGTGTTTTTGTTTACCTGTACATAGAGCAAGTTGAGTTGGACCGGATCACGTTTGTCTACATTTTGATCAGAATAGAAGTACTTGCGTCGGAAGATGAGGCACTCGTTCTCATCCACACCTTGTTCTCTCAATGTCCGTGTGTGATCGAGCCAATTCACTGTCAAGGAAATAACACCATGTTAGGATTAATGTTTCATTATGAGTCATTTTTAATTTCACACATAAGAAATCCATACAGCATATTGAGTGTAGATAATTCAGAATGAGGGGCAAAGTAATTGTTTCTACTGAGTAATGATGCGCACAATCATTTTCCTGTTAAGTTAATGTACGCCAATCCTTTGATCTCAGCTTAAAAGGATGTGGGCTAGAGCATCAGTGATCTAATTAGAAAATAAATAAACAGAGGCCATTTCCTAATACAAAATGATATTTATCCTTGGGTTTAGTTGGTGGTGAATGAACTTAACCACAGTATCCTAAAAAAGGAGGAAATCAATGTAGGCGTCCAATGCTGTTTAAAGTTGTTCCATCTTAATTACCAAAATGATAACATTCCATAGCTTTTAAATGGGATCATATTCAAATTCCATGTTTACAAACCCTTTATTCTGCCTCTGATATATACATGTACATGTCAATAAGGTAGCGATTTGCTATTTCCTTATTGAAATTGTATTAATTATAAAACACATTATATGAAAAGTAAAAGTAATAACTACAGTTTATTTAGAACATCGAAAACACTCATTTCCTTTAATTTCTACAAATGTTAATCAACCAAATAACTCTGAATGTTCTCTTCATCAATCTGATTAAATATCAAATGGCATAGTTTCCATGAGGTTTTCCACTGCAACCACCAATCTGACCACCGTTTTTATTGAATTCAGTGTAGTAAACCTTAAGCTACAGTCTAATTAATTTCACCAAAGATTTATGTAATGTGGTTCTCATCATGTGATATTTCTCTTATAATTGTGATCTGGTGATCTGGTACAAGCTCAGAGCACTTTTTTTGGTCGCTTTCTCAATTGATCCATAATCAACTGTGTGGTTTAAATGAGAGATGAATTTTAAGGTGTTGCTCACGTTCATCATCTGTATGCAGCTTCCTCTTCAGCGTTTCCATTTTCTTCTCATCTCTCAAGATTGATGCTCCTGGATCTTTCTTCTTCTCCTGCAAGGGTAGAAAGATTAAACATACCAGTAGATAACAAACAATGGCCTTGGAATCGTACATGTATGACACCCTGTTCCCAAACTACACTGTATGTTGTAATAGTGCCCATTATAAATGTGTAATACCTAAGCATCATACCTGCCAACATTTCACAGCCCCCCAAAAAGAATGAGCTTTCAAGGCGATACAGTCAATTTTGTATCCTTTTTACACAGAAGTTTACAAAAAAGGAGAGGACTCTAGGGCTCAAATCATTAGTTTGAAAGCCAAAAAATAGGAGTCTTTCCTCCAAACAAAAAAATGGTTGGCAGCTATGGTACACGTATATTAAATCAAGATGATATGAGCATAAATGGGTATTTTCCATGGCAGAGACTCTGCACATCTACCTAAGGCAAGCTAGGTAGTGACTCAATTAATCTACTGGGGGTACTTTAAATCCAACATTGATTTCATTATCCAATTTCTCTCTCTCTCACACACATGGTGCAACCGCAAACCTACTGTATATTATCCAATTTATTTCTCAATCACTCATTATAGTCTTGACATAAGAGCTACAATGTGAGAACAAAACTTAACTTTCAAATAATTCTTCAAAACTTCACCAGCATCTCTACAATGAGTTTAAATCTCTAATTGATATTATTTACACACACTATAGCCCCACGAGAGGAATTTTTATCTCCAAAATGTACTATAACAATGAAACAAACTTGTATCTCCTTCTGAAATCCTTTATATTCTCCTTGCAAGCAGTGAAAAAAATTCATGGGGCTCGGGGCTAATTAGCCTCCGAAATGCCCAAAAGAGCCCCCGAAAGTCATAAAAGAGCCCCCCAAATTTGCATAGAGTTCAATGCAAAACAAATTAAAGAGTGTTTTTTTCATGCAAGCAAGCTTGAAAAGTAGCCCCCGAAATTGTTAAGGTATTTTTTTCCCTGCTTGCAAGACAGAACAGAATAAAATATACATGGTTGCACCAGCCATGTCTGTGGAGCATAAATACAAACTCATGTAACCATCAAAAGGAAAGATATGAGGATTGTTTATACCTTCTTGAGTGTACTTCTGCCGAGGGTTCCTCCATCCTTCTTGAAGTCCTCTTCCACATCACGACACAAAGAATACTCATCCAAGTTTGTTACACCTATAATACAACAAGAAAACACAGGAATAATGTACTTTTCTAATCCATTGACACAACATGAACATTACTTCCAAGCCTGAGCAAGAGCTACATTATTGTGATAGGCAGATAGGCCCTTTGACAAATGATATTCAATAATGCATGTTGTTGTCAGGGATATTATTGATGTATTTCTCTGGAAGCAACAAATAAGGGTATATTGAATCATATAAATACCGAACATCATTCTTCACGAAAATTGACTGGTGGGTCTTTGATAATAGACAAAAGTGCACAAGGTCAAAAAAGATTCAACCTTCATGAAATGATAGTATGTTATATGAATAGAGTACAAATTAATTATTTTCACTTACCAACTTTTGTGCAGATAGTGATCAACATCTGGCTCACGGTGTTGCTATCATCAATCTGATGAAGAAAAAAGCGATAAAAATATATAAGAAAACATGTTTCAATTGAAAAGAGCAAAACTCTCTACCAAATTATCCATGAAAGCTTTGTAAAAGAGGAATAAATCGTAAGTAAAACTTCTCATAAATTAGATAAACTGTTTTTGGAGAAGCCAATTTACTTCCACATCTCTCCGCCCCACTTTTAATCTCTCACTTTCTCTCTCTCTCTCTCATTTTCTTTCTCTTTCTCTTTCTCTCTCTCTCTCTCTCTACATCCACTTTCTTCCTTTTATATATACAGATAACTTGTTAAGATCTTTCTTCTTCAAATCACAACTTGTTTAATACCAATCCTCCCCCTGATGGCCCTCCCCCTGTCATTACATCATCGCTTGCTTCCATTCCTCCATGTACACAGTTGTGTGCTAGTTAAAATGTCTGCCTACTGGGTGAGAGCAATTTACTGTGTTTCAACAAAACAGGCGCCTGCTGGGTAGTTTCCATTTAAACCTGGCATCACAGGATATAACAGATGCTTGGTGATTTCCTTTTCCTACATAGTTTACTACACCAAGGGCTCATTATTCTTAGGGTGCACTCTTAACTATTGCTCCCTTCCTCTCCCTCTCTCTTTCCTCTACTGCTGGGGAGTTGGGGAGGGGTGATGTAGGGGAACAAACTGAGTGTAAAATTATTGTGAATTGGAGCAAGTAAATTTGTGTATATACCGAGGAAAATTCACTTGTCAAAGAAACTATGCATAATTTATGGTACCAATCGATACATGTGTAAAATCCATGAAAGTGTGCACACACATCAATATACATATGTTCTATAGGACTGGACAATTTTTTTTTAGAGCATTAATTTCCTATAAAACTGAAGATTACCTAAAAAATACATGTTTGCTCCCATTTTCATCATGTTTGACAAAGGAATGTAGCATAAAAGCAACAAAATTCAAATTGGCTCTTTTTCCTTCTTATTGATAGGTATGTTATACTTCTGTCAGTAGAGTGAATATACTAATATCAGATATAGTACCCTCTTTGATATCATACAGATGTGCTATCAGTATGGAATTCTAATATGGGACAGGGTACAGTTAAAAGACCCTTAATGGAATTCCAAAGTGGTGCTCTGGAAACTCTATTAGCAACCTATTAACTCCTGTGCTATTGATTCAGGCTTCTCCTCCTTTTTAATTAAAACGAACCAATTAAGTATAATGAATAACAACACTGTCTGTGCACTTTTGGCAAAAAATAATTATTGACTTGTGGGACCTCAAGTATGCAGAAATTGAAATTGCAGACAGAATAAGCACTACAGTGTGTGATCCACAGACTACATTGATTTTATTTGATTTATTTTCATAACTGTAGAATAAAGTGATTTTAACTTGTAAGCACTGCTTTGGATGTTGCCAGGATAGGGTCAATAAAGTAAACTGTATATTTTGTTAACACTTTCAATGTCTTTTATACCCAAACTAAATATTATTGTATGGCACACGCTCCAGGGTTGATTGCTCCCCATTTATTTCCATCAAAATTACAAAATTCTTTACTCCAGCACTATATGTAGTATACTTAACCCTCACAATGTCTTTTGTGGTGAAATAAAAAGGTCAAGTTCAGAGCAATTGTCGCTGGAGAATATCATCTGAGAGCCAGAAGGGCATTAACTGACTTGACTCTATGTTAAATCATATGATTTCTGGCTCTGAACTAATGAGAAAAAAGTTGTGAACTTTTTTGGACATCGCAAATAAGATTACCGCCCCTGCTTGAAGAATCATATCATGACATTTTCAAGCAGGGCAAAACTGATCACCAGTACTTCTAATATAGATTCTATCCTTGATAGATTAATCAGAGAGACTATGTTAGGCCTTATTAAACTTTCTGTGCAGACTGAACACACATTAGTTGATGTATCATTCAAATACATCATACTTACCAGCATAGTTTTAGCGGATCCATCCAACATTTTAATCCTGAGGGGGCGGATCTTCTTCCTGTATTCCAAGACATCCTAAAAAGAAATATATGAAAGTGAGAATATAAGTGATACTTATAGATGACACTTACATATATAGTAGATGAATAATTTAATTTGGGGACAGGACACTAACAACTTAAATTAACCGTGAATTATTGATGAATAGTCATGAAGTACCCTCATATCTGCTCTCTTTTTTTTCTTCTCTCTCTCTCTCTCTTTCTCTCTCTATCCATCCCTCCCTCTATCTATCTCATTATCCCACTGTTTGTAACTTTTAAATTATTTATATTATCATATATTATAGTCAATGATTCAACCAATTGATTCACTGTCATAAGTACAAAGCTATATTAGAATAATATAGATCTTAAGAAAATAATAATAAACTACATGTATGATAGCATACTACTCCATCATAAAAACCTACATATGAAAAGGGGCAGCTACTGCTGTATTTTTTCTACAAAGGTATGTCAGTTTATAACCATTACAATAGAATTTAATACAAGTAAACAAATAGTATGCAAACATTGAATTATCTGAAAGGTATGTTTTATATTATACTTATGGTAACATGGGATCATCTAACAGTTATGTACACCTCCAATTTACAGTTACTTCCAACTATGGCCTCCTAAAAGTAGTCATTATTTGTTTGATATTCCACTCAAATGATGAATAATTTATTAGAAGCAATAATGCAGTGTATTTTGTATACTTCAGGAACAAATTCAACAGCAGTTCACCTTGAAATAAGTGACTAGAAAATTAGATATACATTTTGATATCAGATTGCAAAGTTTTTTTCTTCAATGTTCGTGATTATATCCTTTGTTCACAGCAATTCTAAGCATACATGTAGATGAACCAGGAAAATGTAGATTTCATAACATCAGACAAAACTGCAGGCATGTCGTAACGGAAGTTTAGGGTGACAATCCGTTTCCTGCTGTCAACACACCACAGAATCCATGGGTGAGGTAGCCCCTCCCCCCCCCCCCCCTCCAATCAACATCTAAAAAAACCACATATTTTAGTATATGACAGGATTATACCTGGTCAAACACATACTGAATAGAAAAGAATGTTTATTTTTTTCTAAATATATGTCAAGTCAACACAATTGATAATAAATGTATACAGTAACTACAATGAGGACATGTAGGCAAACCTTGTATTTCACAGAAATAGGACCCAAATAAACCACAGAAGCAGGAAGTTTCTTTCTACGATATAAGGTAACAGTACAATATATAGCCTCTGAGGATAAAGTTTCATCTAAAAATATTAATACCGGTAAGTGTAATGGATAGGCCTACACATAAAACAAACATACACCATGTATAGGCTTACATGTAGGTTATATGAAAGGAAGTTGTGGTGTTTGTAGACTATACTCTCAAAAACAAATTTGTCAATCTACTTTGTAAACCACATTGTTTTGTTACAGAATGAGCTACAGTTTAGAAGGTACATGTAAATAAAATGGATCCTACTTTCCGGATGGAAATGGGACTGTACTTGGCAGATTCATCATGTACGGTATGGCAGTATTTCCATCTTTATATCTCCAATTTATACATGTAGAAAGTTCTTCTGGACTCAAGTCCCCTTAAATTTCTTAAAGCTGTCCCTCTCCCGCCCCCCCCCCCCCCCCTCAAAAAAAAAAAAAAAAAAAATCATAATAATAATAATATTCTAGAGCCCATGTAACTTAAATACTGTTACAAATCAAAGTTTAAGTTAAGAAAAGGATTTTGTTTTAAAAAGAGGGGGGAAAGGGAGAAGCATATGAGCAGAAATTAGATCTAAACAAATGAATCTAAAAAGTAGACGAAAATGAAAGGTCTTGAGAAATAGAAGTACAAATATACATTTGTGCAAGTCTTCTTACTGTCCCTTACTTGTTCACTGTAAATATCTTCATCCGGTCAATGACACATGACCATGGAATCAAACTACATGACCTATCATGCTACTAATATTATCATAGGATTTGTAGTCTAACATCCAGGTGCACTGGTGTCGTTTCGTGACAGGCTTGTGCAATATCAGAATTGTCAACATGCATGGAAATACATCAAATTATTGCAAATCTGTTGACATTTTGTTGCTGTTATTGTTGTTTAATTTTATCTGCTTACAAAATATCAAATTATGATAAGGTATTATTATTATTCCTCATATTTTTTCTGTTTGCTTTGAGAAAATTTAGGCATTTTTAAGGCCATGTTAAAAAAAAAAAAAAAAAAAAAAAAAGATTCCGGATTTCGACCATCAATTTGTATAAAACTGTCATTTCTATGTTTTGTTTCTTTGTGTTTAAATACAGTGATGATCTATATATTGTGGTTATATGTTTATGTTTTCTCTTTATTTGCACTTTATAATACACTTGATCTACAACATCATCCCTTATGTTGACAAACATATCATAACCTATTTTCTGCATCCATTCCTGGAAGTTAGACCAATTTTGGGATAGCATCATCTTCCTCCTACCTACTATACTTCCACTATCCTCCCACTATCCTCTCCTTCTGGACGAAGGTTTCACTTTACCCCTGTAGCAACGATTGACATACCAGGCGTACCAGGCGCTAGCATGGTATGTCACTGACTCACTCAGCCTGTATGCACAATCTATGATGTAGGCCGACCCTGTACAACCCAATATAATTGAATTGTGCACTGAAAGCCTACTGTGAGGTCAGTAGCTACAGTATATGTCACATAAATTTCTACACTATTGGGCGACAAGGTTACTAAGAATCAATATTTTTGAATTATACAAAATACAATTTCCACCGTTCAAAATGCAAGTAAAAAGTCAAGGACTTGGCTGGACAGACGGGATGAAGAGTATACCATAGGCCTATATGTCCATGTACCGGGTAGATGTAGGCTAAAATGTGACAATAGACTTGTTTGAAATATGTTTCCACTGTATTCTGTGTCTTTATATATTGTAGGTCAGGCCTTAAATTTCGTCATTATTAGGGCAAGGCCAGTTTGGCCTTGAGTACCTCATATTTTTAAGGGCACCAAGGCCAAAATATTTTTACAAAAAGGGCATCGAGGCCAAAATATTTTACAAAAAGGGCATCGAGTATGAGGCCAAAAAAATTGATTCTATTTTTGTTAGATGTCATGTGTATTTTATGAAACTTGTGCGGGATCAATTTCCCATGACTTTTAGCACCAGCTTCTTCACAGAATGTATAGAGGTCTACGGTACATACAAACAAGGCAGCGGCCCGCAAGCCTTAGATTTAGCAGCCAGGAGCAAGGGGCAATTTTTTTTTTAAGTTGCCTCTTGCCCACGGGAATTTACCAGAGCAATGGGCAATTTTCCAAAAACAGAGAGGCCCCTTAAACTAATCATAAGTTCAAAGAGAGTCTACAAATTAATTTCATAATGTGAATAGAACGATCAATTTAATAAATTTTTTATCTTAACAATGTGAACAGGAAAGATTGATTAAGAACATCAAACTTGCACATTAAACAGTATTTAAAAGTAACTAAAAATATTGATGAGCAAATGAATTAATAAATTGTCAATTTCACAAACATCGAAAGTCAGAAGGATTTGGCAAGTTTACCGGGCCGGGTATCCCAAATCGAAATCGCACCTCACACACAAACCTTCCGCCACACTCTCGGTAGTAGGAGCAAATTTGAAGAAATTATCTTTTTAACTGTTATATAGAAAGGTCTAAATAGGCCTAACTAATGAAATAAGATGTAAAAATGTCATTAGACATTCGACAGCTGAAAGTGACACGCTCAGCTCAGTTGCGTTCACGAAACCAAAATCATACCTCGCACACACTCTCGCCACTTTTGGTGGGAAGCTGTCGGGCTGGAAGTTTGCCAGAGACGATGCACCCTCGGAGATAGCGCGTAATTTTACCGGGACGCGAAACGTTCGTCTTGGGAAGCTGGCGGGGTAGCTTTTTGAAGCTAGGTCGGCTGGTGGCAAAATGAGAGTAACTACGATCGACAACATCGTAGGTGTTCTTAACTTATTAATAAGATAATTCTAAATTCTATTTGAGATAAAATAATAAACTAGACCTACAAACAAACCTCGACAGATCTCTAATGACTATTTGAATGCTTGTTTATTTCTCCATTTGACGATTTGTTTTCTTGATCCTGGCCTTCGATTTGTACGTAAATTCTACGTACGTGCGTGCGTCAACAGCATGCACCATATCAAGCGATCGCATGAACGTACGTACGTGCGCTAGCGCATTGCCTATATAATAACAAAGGGCGCATTTTCACGGCACTTGCGCCTTATTAAAGCACTAAATACGAAGCTAGAAGAGAGCTCGTGGGCGGCAAACTGTTCGTGATTCGTGTATTTTTACTGTTCTAATAACTTATGGGCGCATTTTCACGGAAAACACTTGCGCCTTGCCGTCTAGTTTTAGATGATTATGGGCGCAATTGGTGGTTTTATGAGCGCAAATTTCAAAAAAAGGGCACGTCCAGTTGGAAAAAAAGGCACGACGGCCAGTTTGAAAAAAAGGGCACGGCCTTTTTGGCCGTGAATTTATCTTTTTTGGGGAGGGCACCACGGCCAGTCATAGGGGCATCGACGGCCTGGCCGTCGATGGCCGTCGATTAATTTAAGGCCTGTAGGTACTGTAATGTTTGTAAAAAAATATAATAAAATTCAAATTTATATAATGGGACTATTTGCCCAAAAGCAAAAGTTGTATTTATATGTCTGTATTCAATTTTGAATACATACCGGTACATGTACAATGTAAGGCCTAGTATATCTCATCAATTTGTCATGTCTTTAAAACACACCATTATCCACCTTTTAAACTAACAAATTAAAAAATTCCACCTGAACCTTTGTTTTTATGTTCCATTCCAATTTAACTTCATATATTTTTTTCAAATAATGTACATTTACACTCTTTACTAAACAAATTTTGGTTTATATAAATGCGCATTACCTTTCACAAATCTGCATCAATATTCAATACTGTCACTGTTCCTAAATACACGTTTATCAAAGTACTCTGCATTAGACATGTATTTTTTTTAAAGATTCTGCTTAAAGGGATCGTTTAACAATGTTAAATCTGAGATACACGGCCCTACATGTTATCAGTGTCTGTGATATGATGTAATATTGAAGCCCTAAAAAAATTGCGCTTCAAAATGATCAAGAAGTGCCTCAAAAAATAAACATGTTTTCAGAATCTGAGACAAAGTTACCGGATCCCTTTAATGAATTTAGTAAAATAATCCTTGTTATAAAAAGATGCAGCGAAACGAGTACGTCAAGCAAATATTCTTTGGATACTGTTTTTTTTTAAACACAGAAGAACCACTCCGCTAATACACTGTAGGAACTGGGATGGGGCTTTAATATGTACATGTACAAGTTCCTTGAATGTGTTTACTAAGGAGACTTGAAGCCTATTGCTTTCAAGAGAAGATCTGAATGATATTGAAAAAGAGAAGATCTGAATGATATTGAAAAGGACAATATTGCATTGAAATCACTCTGAAAGATCCCATCTCACACTATCCAATTGTTAAAGGTACATTACCATACACTATAGTACAAGGTTGAGCATACTCGCACCAACTTGACAAGTTTTCCTGATTCAGTTCTACATGTAGTATCCATGATCTTTGGTGAATGAACACCTTATTACCATCAAGCAGGGTGAACATAAACTAGTATAGAAACACAAATTAGACATGGAAAGGCATCTTTGACCTAATTTCATCACCCAAAAATGATCACCCAAAAATGATGCGGAATTGCAGAAGCTTTTTATTTCTTTTCTTCACCACAAATGAATATGGTTTGCATCATTCCTGGGAATGAAAATTAGGTCCAAAATATTTTCCCAATTTTTAATTTCTAATTTCCAAACTTCTAATACCACCCAATATTCCTATTAGGGCATTAAGCCTGCTTGAATGGATCATTGAAATCATACATAATGGAAGGTAATAGAGACAAGCATACATAGACAAGCATATGTACATGTAGCTTGCCTCTAGAATCATGTAAGATTAATCTTCATATATTCGTGGTTTAAATTACAATCAGTTATAGAGACAATTACCATCTCAAATTACTTTGGTTTTAATTGTTTTTTCCAATTATTTAATGTGGTAATATAAAATGTATATACATGTACACTTTAGGTGCTTTAGTTAACTTTAGTATTGTCAACTTTCACTCAGGTTAAACAGAAATATACTCCATGATGCGAGCACAAATTCTATGGGCAATATTGGTACGGCTTTCCCTTTAAAGTTCAAAATGAAGAGTGCATCACACCAGTCAATTTGATATCACAATCTGGTTGGAAGATTGATTTGAATGGAGTCAAAATGTGATCCCTAAATACCATCATGAAAACAACAGACACAGGGAGGGACAAACTATTGCACTATTGGAATTCCCCCATAAAAATTCCATTAAATTTCACAATTCTTCCTTTTCTATCTTTCCCCTGATTCTTTATGGCTTGAATCGTCATGCTCTGAATCACATAAAATATTGTCTTTTTGTGATCCCCATTTCCAATGTCATTCTAAAATAACTCAAGAATAAGCTGATTTCATAGACAGGTGGATAATCAATTGTTTCTTTATCAAAATCCCCAAAGTAGTGTTGGAAATAAAATATCAATTGACAAGGAACCATTGTTCGGATGATTCTATTTTTAAAAATTAAGTATTTACATATTTTCACATATTGTAGACATGGTTTCTGTTCAGATACTAATATACTAATGATGCATGCGAATGAATTCATGTAGGCATCATCAAAAGCAGATAGATCTTGAAATGAATGAATGAAGACAAACATGCATCACTTGTTTTATACAATAAGACTCCTATATCTTTGTTATTTGATGTAAACAAAAATTAATTTCACAATTCTTTTATGTCATTATGGCTGACAAGTAAATCCACTTCTGCGCATGGCATACTTAAAAATCATTTGATAGAACTGGAAAGTTAGTGGAAACTACTGCACGCCTTTTCATGAAAAATATGGGATAGTCTCAGTAAATGAATCACATGTGACCATCTTTGACCAATCATTTCATTAGGATATATAGGAGTGAGTTGTATAAAATATTTATGAGTTGGTTCTCAGATGGTCAACCTCAACTGGATAATATGAAAAGATTATGTATCACTCCTCATTCAAAAGATTTTATATATTTTTAAAATATTGTCATATTAAACTGTGAGAAGAAAAAAAATCTGACAAAAATAATCATGTAAACAATTGTACATAACATGTACATGTCAAGTTCCCTCATGAAGCAATACAAGGAAGAGTTCCTACGTTAGGGAGAAGCAGCACAGCTAACCTCCCTGAGAATCTGACCTAACTTGACCTCACTCCTATTCACAGACAATGTCAGCCCCTGCCAAATATTTCATTCTCCCAAGTTTACAGCCGTGGGTGTTGGGTTTTCTTGTCAAAAACAATCTAGTGGGGTTTTCTGCAGAAAGTCAGCTCTGTGATATATTCCCCACCTTACAAGATGCATGTGGAAATAGTTATGGTAACTTACAAACATTTCACCTATGATGACATTTATTTGTACATGAACAGGTGAGGTATTTGGACTCTAGAGTTGATTTGGTCTGAAGACAACATTAACAACACTGCCGGCTGCCACTGAGAAAAACAAAGTAGGCAGACATACGAAAGGAAATTAAAACACTTAATTAAATCCCCATGTGATCTCTTCTTCAGGCCTACTCAGCATTAAAGGGATCCGGTAAGTTTGTCTTAGATCCTTTTAAAAAATCCTTGATTTAGATCATGCTGCAATGATAATTATAAACCTTTAGGTCAGTCAGGAACCCCATGATTATCAAGATATTTATGATTGAAAATCAAAATCAAATTTTGCGTTTACAGTTTTCATAACACTACATGTACAGTCTGTGATCAAGAAGTGCCTCAAAAAAGTAATCATCTTTGAGTGACTGGTTTTACCATACTCATTTTCCCCAATAGACTGTAGTGTTATGAATACCGTTAGGAAAAACACAAAATTTGATTTCAATTTCCAATCATAAATATCTTGATAACCAGACAGGCTTATAAAATTCATGGGGTTCCTGACTGACCTAAAGGTTTATAATTATCATTGCAGCATGAGCTAAATCCAGGATTTTGTTCCAGAATCTGAGACCAATCCCTTTAACATTGTTAAATATCAATTGCTGTAAAATTTGAGAATTCTAGAACATAAGATATGTTATATGTAAATGTACAAATGTGCATATATTTGCATCACAGAAGGTATCAGAAACAATGCCCACAATGTCAAAACTCTTCTCCAAGCCAAAGGCTTTTAACCAGAAGGTACTAATTGGCATATATTCCCATTTCCTGCCTTTATATCGCACTACTGTTTGGCAAATCACCACTTAAAGACAAGTAATACTCTGTTCTTGAACATTTGCCAGCCCTACATGTATTCAAAAGGGGTTTTGACTTTTGACATACTATAGTTGTGTCTGTTCTACCTCAAAGGGTTTGAGCAAACAAAGTTTTGGATTTCAAAAACAAAAATGTGATACAATCACAAACATGATAACAGTGTACATGTAGGAAAACCGCAATACATGTTTACAACATACGGTATGAGGAACCCATGTTAACCCAGTCTCTACCAGCAAAGATTATGTTACACACAACTTTACAATGAGGAGTGAAAGTAAGGGGCTACATATGTCAATTTGTAATAGTAATCATGTTCTTTGTAGGCGGTTGTGGGGGGGGGGGGGTAATGTCTACATAGTCTGCATGTGGCATTGGCAACAGGGAGAATTGTATAGTCACATTCTGCACAACTTATTTTGGTTTGTGTTAAATAATTCCGCTATGACAATCATTAACTGACAAGTCTGTAAATCTGGATATTTTTTTCATAGTAAATTATCTAACATTATCAACAAACTAATTGGCATTTTATATTCTCTAGTCTAGTACTTTAATCAAAGAAACATTTAAAGAAGGTTTTGTCAAAACGGCAACCTAGGTTGGTATTCTAAGAAACAAGTCTAAATTAGGACAAGTCATTGGTTAATGCCTGTGCACAGCTGATGTGAAGATGAGAGAGACATCTACATGTACACAAACACCAATAGTACGGTAAGTATCATTACCCATGAATTAAAGTTATGACATTCAACATACTTCTCATCAATAAAAAGATAACATACTTATCAGTTTTCAGCATACCATCCCTGAGTTATGAGTCTGGTAATGCAAAATTTTCAGGCATTTCTTCTTTTTTTGTGACAAAGCTAAAGAGAAAATGTTTATTTACCCCATTTCTCAGCATATAGTGCTCTAGTGTCTTGTTTGGTTCAAGCCATACTCCTTTCTTTGGATCTTCATCCGCTAAGAACAGACCAAATTCATTTGCTGTGGGAGAATAGAAAATCAAATGTTGAGGAACATAAATCATGAGCTATATTAACAATAATCCACACAAAAAATAGCAAGTATTTCTCCTTTTGTACAAAACCCATCACTTCCACGGCAGTGTGAAATTGAAGGAATTATTGGTCAAATACAAAAGTGAAAGTCTGAAATTGGAAACTGGATCTAAAAATGCTTGAGTCATAGTGCAGTGTATTTAAGAGGATTTAGAGTTGATGTACAAGATTTGTTTAAAGATTACTACTTAACCATTTATTACATAAACTCAAACATGAGTTACATGACTACCGTATTTGCCGGCGTATAGGCCGCAGTATTTTTGGAAGAAAAAATATCCAAAAGTCTGGGTGCGGCCTATGCGACGAAAGAGTAAAAAAAAAGTTTTTTTTTTTTTTTTTTTTAGTTTTGATTTATGGCGCTATGCCTGGCAATGTCTCCCAGCTCAGTAATCAGTGTTGACTCACCACTCGGAAACTACAACAACACTAAAATTTGTCTGTCATCTTGGTTTGAAAGTAATCTTTCTAATAGATCTCAATATGTAGTTTATAATAATAATTCCTCAATTTTTGTTATATAACAAATGGTGTTCCACAAGGTACTATCCTAGGACCTAGTACTCTTTTGTTTTTAATTCACATTAATGATCTTACACATTCTTCTAAAAACGACATAGTTACTATTATTTTGTGACAAGTTTACAAGCACAAATCAGCGCCTTTAACTGCACCTCGATGTTAAATGAAGGTCCTTCCCCGCGTGGGTTTTCGACAACAAAACAACAACAAAAAAAAACAAAAAAAAAACATTTTTTTTTTTTTTTTTTTTTTTAAATGTCAAAATCGGGGGTGCGGCCTATACGGCGGTGCGGCCTTTACGCCGGCAAATACGGTATATAATTTCTAACCCATTTTTAAACAATTTCTAACCCATTTTTAAACAATTTCTAAAAGTTTTTGAAATAATCTATTTTTCATTACAAATTTTATCTTTATGACCGAAACTGAGCTCAAAACTGAACGGTTTTGTCAAAAGATCATAACTCACGGTTGCCAGACTGGTCTTTAGCTTCGGTGCTCTTTTCCCTGATGGTACGGCAAACATCATAGACACTATCGGTGGGGTTGAATTGAATAGTCTTGGTGCTGTTTGCCTGGACGATGTGCACCTTCAACGAAAGCAGCGCCATCACTAGGCGACTACAATGGCAGCACTGGATGAAAAGGGGAGCTAGTTACAAACCTGCAAGGGAAAAAATTGAGAAGATACAAAATTCTTTTAATTCAAAGCAAGTACTAGATTGCATTATTCTCATTGCATGACATGTTTCATAATACACGTACATGTTCATCTCTTTGCCTGAAATCATAAAATCCATGAAAAGAAGTTTCCAGTATTTCAACAATTTATGCCATCTATTCATTACCTTATCCCACCTGCCTGAGTACAATATTAAATTGACAAAACCTTTTATTTTGAGTTTTTTTATTTATTCTGCTGAGCAGGCACCCATCCAGTCATGCTTGACACCCTCCAGTTGTATGGTATACAGTGCACATTTCAGTTAGGTTCAGTAAACATCAGAAAAACATCATTTACACAAACCAGTATTACAGTATTATATGTACATGCAAAACCTTTATATTTAAGTAGATTATCTCCCCGCATATCTCCCCGTTGTTGTTGTTGTTGTTTTAGTCAATCAGATAATCTTGAAATACAATACATGTATGATGTATCTTCATAAGTCCACCAGTATAGGTTTACATACAGGAGGAGGGGGTGGGAGTGATTGAGTTTGTGGAGATCAGACATCAGGGTGATGAATCTTCCACACTGATTAAGACTGATACTCCCATATTGTTAACATATCTTTATCACAGACTGATAAAGTCATTTGATATTATCTCAGTCAAGTTCAGGTTTTAATCAAAAAGTGTGATGTTGCAAATTAAATAAACACTGATATCCAGTCTGTTCAAAAGGGGAAAGAAAAGAAGTAAATTGTCAAGTTTGTGGAGCTCAGTCAGTGTTAACGGATCTTCACCACAAGTTCACATGAATAATTCATTTGATTTATGACTCATTGAAGTATACTATCACTTTATCTCAATCTCGCAAGACCTTCCCATCACTATACTCTCGTCTGACATTATATGCTCTCCCAAAATCCTGTGGTATTAAGCAATCAACATCAACCAATCTTATAGGGGATGCAAAGATTCAAAGAGGAAAGATTTTGCTGTCAAAATGAGACACAAAATTGATTAAGTTACATATTTTATACTAAGTAGCTGACTTTTTCAGATAATCAACATTTTATGCAAAAAGATTTACTTTCATCTATACAATACCAATTATTTAATGACACTGTAACCTTGAAAAAGGCATGAAAAAAGTATGAACCTGATCACTTTTGAGATCCTATGACCTTTACTTTAATTCAGTCGAGACTTTCTGAAAGAAAGCTTTATTGGTAAGCCCATTTACATGGCAGAAAACCCATTAGAAAAAAAAATCATTTTACATGGCAGAAAACCCATTAGAAAAAAAAATCATTTTCTTTAAAAAAAAACTACAATTGACACTTTTGGAAAATCACAATCGAAGTGTTTTTTTTAATTCAGGATTTGCGTTGTGTTTATCGTTAGTTGCCTAGCAACTTCAAACAAAACTTTGGAATGTGAGAAAAACTGATGATTATTGCTTGCAGTTTGAATGCCCCTACTGTCGTATTTCCAAGAGATCAGGAAGTGGCAAGTCGAGTAGAACACAGACATGTCTTTGAAATAGGTCTATGAGTAGACTACATTGTAAATTAGAGGGCATTAAGATGGGAATCCCCCTAACTCAGATCAAACTATCAAGGCATCAAACGTCAACAAATTTAATAAGCTTCCTTTTTAGAGTTGCGCTTTCAACATTTATAAAGAAGCATTGCAATAAAAATGTATGCCATAAATCTCAAAGTACCACTTCAAAAGCAAAAGAGAAAATTCTTTTATCTCCATATTACTATACTCACTGTCATGTACATACAGTGTACATGTACTTCCGTATGATAGACGAAAAAGTATGCCAGCAATGATTTCCTGGTTATGATAGTGTGATTCAAATCTGGACAAGTGTCTATTCATCTTAGTTTTACTTTCTATTCTTGGAATATTGCAGTGCTAAAGGGCCTATCTCACTGAGCGGCGAATGCTTGCGAACGTTGCGAATCTGGATTCGCCAACTTTTCTGACGAATGTTGGCGAAAATCAGCGACATTAAGTGACGTTTAGCGACAATTAGCAACATTTGAGCGAATGTCTCCGAAAGTGTTTGCGAAAGGCAGTTGGCGACTGTAAGCAAATGTTAGCGACAGTTTTTGCGAAGATTAGCAACTATTTGCCAATCCTTTGCCACTATTTGTGAACGTTTAAGACCTTTTGCTAACTACTGGTACTCAATGGGTCGATTTTATAAAGGAACCATATGGTAACGTGGTCGCTAGCTTTGGCGAAACACAGAGAACTGACGAAAACAAAGAGCAAAACCGTTTAACAACCGTTTGCAAAGGCTTGCAACTGTTTTGCAAACGCTTACAACTGTTTGCAAACGTTTGCGGAAAAATAAAATCGCAAAGAAATTTTGAACATGTTCAAAATTTCTTTGCGACAAGAAAAACTGTTTACAACAAAGAAAACTGTTTGCGATCTTTCTTGCAACCTTTTACAACATTTTACAAACTCTGGCGAAACCCCAAATTCGCTACGTTCGCAAGCATTCGCCGCTCAGTGAGATAGGCCCTTAAGGGAATGCTGTTCATAGCCTTTTCCCCTGTTTCTTCCTCTTCACAAAAAAGGTATATATAAATATATACAGTGTATATGAATATCCCCAAAATTTCCCTAAAATAACATAGGGTTATTGTTTATCTACTATTACATCCATCCTTCAGAGTAAACAAACATGACATTTACATACCGGTACATATATTTCAGTTTTGTTTTGCAAAAAGTATTTTTGTAATTAAAAATGTATTTACCTGTACATGTAGTGGTATGTAAAAAGATGGAACATTAAGAATTCTAAAACACAGAAAATAGTTCAATATACACATTTAGATCTACTACAAAAGTTATGGCCTATAAAAACTGTCACCCCTTCCTTCTAAACAATATCAAAATAAGTTACAAAGACAACATACATTTTCTGTAGCGTTCCTGTATCACTTACAAATTATGTTGACATTTAACGTTTTAGGAGATCATTCTCTGAATATCCTTTAATCTCAATCAGGAAACAAGCATTCCTTATTCTGGAAGATTTTATGACGATCTCTGATATCCAATCAAATCGAAAACTAGATCCAAAATATTTCAGTGTTTATAATACGTCACTTTTCTTGATCTATCCTGATCGGTAAATTAAAGCAAGATCACTGATGTGTTCTGATCCACTAATCACCAACACACTGTAATATAAGGTCTAACCTGGCCTATCTAAACAGAAACAAAGATGTATGATGTAGGGAGCTTTACATAAGTACCACTAGCCTCCAAGCAGGTTTCCAACAAGGATATATTTTCTAGGCTTTACGCTATGGTATGGTATCCTTTCATTTAATATTTAAGGCTTCTTTAGTCGTCCCAGGATTCTACAAAAAAGTACACCAGTCCCATCTGAATTATAACAATAATATATTCACTTTAATCTCAACATGTCTTCTCCATTATCCAATGACATCCATTCTTCTATAATTATTTTGTTATATATTAAAGGTACAAGACAGAGGGTACATGTACAACACAAGCAGAGTAAGACTGGAGGGAAGACTAATTGAGATTGGATCTCATGAAGCGAAAGTATACATGACACATAAGTGTGCTGTCAGGCATGAGTCACAAGACACTCCATACCCTAGTCATTCCTACAGCTACAGCACAGGCAGTCAACTTACAAGTGATTCAAGGAAAGATGACAAGCCAATATTTGAAATTTCTCGCATGTTAGCAGTGTATATTTACATCCAGATTTGTTCAGTCAATGAAAGTATTCATATTTCAACCTTGTGAATATAAATAAACTGTCAGGTAATGACCCCGAAATAATTTTGACACATACCTTGATGTCTAAGACATACACCTAGCCAGTAACCACTAAGGATGTTCACATCATGTGATGTACATCAAGAACAAGAACCTTTCACAAAAGCTGTCAACCTTCCAAAACAAAACATATTCAGAGACACTACATGTACGACTTTAATGGATGATTACTTCTTAATCAAGAATATAATAATAATAATAATATAATAATATGTCTTGTTTAACCAGGGTAGCCTCATCAGTATTCATACTGTTCTCCCTGAAGGCCCTGCAATCATATATTATTAAGAATAAGAATAATTTTGTATAAAATGATATGCCCTTCTGGCTCCAAGGAGATTTAATATCCTACAAAACATCCTACAAAATACAATCTAAATTAAATATTCTTCCACAGTGCTTTACAGACACTTCACATGTAGTTTGTAACGCATTGCAGAGTAATCCCACATTGTATTAACCCTATAAACTTGGTGACTCAATGATGTGATAAACATTGTTTCTGGTCATAAATGAATAAAACTTTTTCCCTTCAATAAAGCGCTTTTGCCTCAGCTCTCAAATTCTTGTTTACTTTTGATTCAAGAAACATAGTCTTCTTCTGACTTGTGCTTTACTTTACACATATGTAGTAGGAGACATAGGAAAAGAGGTAATGTACGGTTAACAGAAAATATCTTGCAAAGAAATGAGAGAAAATCTGTTGTTATGAGTCAAACAATTTGTTAACAATTTCTAAAATAGAACCATACACACACAGTAGAAAGCCTCAATTATTTACAATGTGGGTTGACATTCATTTTTTGTACATTCAATATTAAATGTTTGTTAAACTTTGTATCGACTTGCAGAAATATTACACCAACCTGAATGTACAGTACATGTAGGATATGAAAATAAATACTCTCTTTATCTTTCACATTCACCCACCTGCCCACTCTTGCACCCTGTCCTGTTTATATAAACTTCAGAGTCTAAAGTAGCCATTATCAGATTATTTTACAATATTTACAAATTTGAAGATAGCATGACCCATCACAAATGGTTTAATAACTCAACTTCATGGGAGGAGTAGGAGGAGATGGGTTCACCTTGCATCAATGATCCAGGTATCTCGTCTTATAAATTACATTTTATGGATGATGGCTCGTGTTTGTGCTCAGATGAGCAAACAGTAATCAATTGCAGGGATGCCAGGAGGGGAGGGATGCCAGGCGGGGGGCATGCTAGAAGAGGGCAAGTGGTAGCCTGTTCAGACTAAGTAAAATGTATACAAAACTTCAGAGTAACATCTTTTTAAAAATCAGAAAATAACAAAAGGGGTATTGAAGCTTGAAAAAGTATCATAAAAAGAAACATATGAAGATAATAATTTTGGGTACGTCAGCTGCCAGTGCTGCCACCACATGTACTATATGTTTAATGTCAGCTTATGCTTGGCAGGGGCGGATCTAGGGGGGTGTTTCGGTGGTTTAACCCCCCCCCCCCCTCCCCCCCCCCCCTCTTGGGCACCAAGTGAAAAAAAAAAAAAGTAAAACACTAAAACTGCTCGATTTTTGGAAAATCCTGGATCAGCCACTGGGTCAAACCCCCCCCCCCCCCCCCCCCCCTTGGCAAAAAGCTAGATCCGCCCCTGCTTGGTATTGGAGAATGCAAGATTACATTTTAGCATCATATATAAATATGGTTTATGTTTGTACAACATGGCATATACTTTAGATTTTTTTTTTTTCAAACTTCAAAGCGACACTAAAGTCTCTTGCTCTGCTTTCGTTTTTTTTTATACATGTAATGTTTTGTTATATGGCATTCATAGTCTCAGACTACAAAATAAAAAGACTGCTCATGTTCATAGGATCGTATGATAGATTTGGCTAGTCTGAATGGTGAGTATAGAAGGGAGTAAGATGATGGAGTTGTGGCAGTAATTGGTATCAGAGAGAGGCTGGATGGGAATTTATAAGGTGGAAGTAAGAAACTGTGCATAGCAACAGAGAATGTCAAATATGGATAGGAAGCATGGCTGGGTACGCTCCAGGACGGTGATAAAAAAAGAAAGGTAAACTTAACGAGTCGAGAATGAAGCATCCTCAGAACATCGCTGGATGATGATTTGAGAAAGCGCGGTAAGGGAGTGAATTGGAAGAAATGATTGGTTGACTGATCATGAGGGACCTGGGACGTAATGCAATCAAACTTCTGCCCAAGGTCATACGCAGATTATGGGATTAAATCTTCCATCTTAAGATCCACTACAGGTGAAGGTGTCAGGCCAAGGAGCCCTGTGATAAGTCCTTGGTCAGACACGCATGCATAATTCTCACACCTAATCATCTACAGACCGAGGATAACATCAACTAGCCATCTTTATAGGCCATAAGAGTATGTCCGGAAGATATGATAATTTTTTCATGAAGGA
Organism: Strongylocentrotus droebachiensis; assembly: GCA_035222895.1. NCBI lineage: Eukaryota > Metazoa > Echinodermata > Echinoidea > Camarodonta > Strongylocentrotidae > Strongylocentrotus > Strongylocentrotus droebachiensis. The sequence goes on along the minus strand of JAVYIG010004199.1, from coordinate 109,562 downwards.
ATTGTGCACTAGATTCAATTATGATGCTCCCCTAAAGTGTAAACAAGGGATCGTTAATATTATAAGCACACTTTTGCTTATATACTGCAGTTTAATTTTGGTTTACATCCACTTTTCAGAATGATGTTTTCATTTTGAAATAAAAACACCTTGTTACATTAGGCTTTCATTTATAAAATAAAGCCAAAAGGAATATTTTCTATTTCAATTGACCACCAAGTATAACCCCCAGGGCATGAAAATAATAGAATTGGAGTGTTTCAAGGTACAATATTACCATCACAAATCCTGTGTCCACAATGCTAGGCTGAATAGTACTATAGAAAACTAAAATGCATTCAGAATTAAAGGCTACTACTTCCTTGCTAACTCCATGTTCACACTACCAGAATTTGTTGTATACATGTACACAAGAATCATATAGCTATAGCCATAGATACGATATGTTATTAATTTGTTCCTATTTTGTACATCATATAACAAAACGCCTGTTTGAGCATCGTTATGAACAAACACTCAATATAAGAAAGAGAATTCTGGTCTAGTCTGTTTGTCATAATGTACAAAAATCATATAACTGGCTGAGGCCATACCATGAGCATACACTGATTATTGGCCGGCTGCCATATCAACTACATGTACATGTACCGATAGTTTCTTTACTAAGTTTGTACCCTCCTTTCGTTATATGCTGATTCTTTGTACGACATTTCTTATACAATTTTCTTGGTCTGAACAGGTTTTGTACAGCCACTGAGGAGGATGGAAGTTCCTTGAAATTCAACCTCCTAAAGTAAACCAACCCCCTCAAGCAAACCTGCTGCACTCCACCTCTTTTTGACATTTGAATAGTCCTGGAAAGAGTGGAAACTGTACTCCATTCTGCAATATTTATTGTTATTGATCAATCTAGGCATTCCTGTACACATACAGTTCATCAGCAGGGGTCAAACTCGACAGCTTTATTGACCTCTTCAGGAATAGCAAATTTCATGGAGGAAATTAAAAAGATTGGGTGAGATATGTCCATGGTGAAATCTACACCACAGACACACACAGACCAAGATGGAGTTTGATTTTTGACAAGTTTATCAGGAAATGACAGATAGTACTGTTCTCCCAAATCAGAAAGCAGGATATATACTTGGAACAGTACATGTACATTTCACTTCCAAACAAGAATAGACCATATATAGACCTACTAGTACTACTCAATTATTGTGATAGACCTGAGTTTTTAATTATATTCATCCACCATTGCACTACTCCTCTTCGTGTGAATTCCAACCAAATAAAAAAAATCCTGAGGTGAAACCAAAAAAACATAAGGTAATTTGGCTTTTGAAAAAAATTATTGTACATACATGTACATATAAAAATAAACACAACAATTTATAATGTATAACACAAGAAATAATTATTCAGCTTTTGAAAACAATGATTGTATGAAAATAAAGTTTTACAAGAGTGCCTTTTCTTTATGATTGAAAATTGATGTGTACATTGTCTATGAATAAACGCGGTTGCACAGTGCAGAAATGGTACACTCCATTTATTTGCCTGAAGGCATTTTGACTTCACCTGCAATTTCATCAGTGATTTAATTGCTGATGAAAATTTGAGGATTTGGGGCAGAGCCAGCACAGGATCTATTAGCCTATAGGCTTTATGTACAAATGTACGTGTACCATGTATGAAGCCCAGAACTTCATCAGGTAGGGGGGCCCTGGAGGAGAGATTAATCAACATGTGTTTACGTCGTTAGCAGTAATTGCAGAGATTAAATATCTGTGTACAGTCATTGGCTTCATATTATTCAACCGAAATAGAGTCGGTGGCTTGCTGAATATCAAGTTATTGCACAGCCATACATCAGATTTGAATTCAACAGATGACCATTTTTAATATATGATACATGTATAATACCCACCATTTCTGGGTTGATGCAAAAAGCAATGCACAGGTCAAATTGCAGTTCATACTACAATTTGATTTCTTTTTGCCTGCATTGCTACAACTATCATTTAATTTCTTCATCATTGATGTAAAATGTACATGAAGTTAAATATTGAGTACAGTCTGCATACCAGCAATTACACTTACAATTACAGGTTTTATTATAGTAATTACAATTAAAAAACAAACTTGCGAGACTGTAGGCACACCTTCCAAGGTAAAATTCTTCTCAATTCTTCATCTGTATATTAACACAAGTACCTTGATCACACCTAGCTTAATGGACTAATTGTAAACAACTAGATCTGTATTGTAAACAGTATTTACATACGAATGAGCAAATTAAGGAGAATAAATAATGAGTGTTCTGTTTACTGAACAAATTACAATGGCCTGCCAAACATCAAGGCAATTGGGGATTGCTTACGTGCATAGGCTAATTACAATGAAAGTACAACTACTACCAATAGTGCAGGGTTGTAGGATCAATCAATTATTACAATATAAATTACTTAAGAGGAGGCTTACATGTATATCGCACTTGAACTGGATGCACATGGACAAAGCACTGTGATTTTCCTGATGCTGGAAATACACTGTACGTGAAAGCCTACATGTTATCATATCAAACCAAATACAATGTTTTCACTTCTCACTTTTTTAATTTCTGCAGGTACATGTACTGTGCATGGTGTACACAGGCTTTTATATAAATAGACTAAAAAAATGAAAAAGACAAAAATGAAAAAGTGACAAATAGGGTTTTCCTCCTTGGCCATCCTTAAAGCTCCATTATACACTGAAGCTGTATGTGGAAGTCTATCAAATAAAAGTGGTAGTAACTTGAAGTTGGCTGCACAAGTTGAATAGCATGTACATGTACATGTACATGTGTACTTCCATGTATTTGAATGATATTACACCAACAACATATGATTACGGAAGTAAGAAACTATTCACTTGTAGATGTCAGCCCACATGTACGCCCACCTTTCATTACTGTGTGAATAGCAATGTACAATAGACATTGTAATAGTATTGGGACTAGACCCCTACCCCTGAAAAAATATATATAAAATTGCTACTAGTGTTGATATTAGTGAAAAATTTGATATGAATCTAAATTCTAAACTTCTGTTTCATTGTGTTTTACAGAACAGACTCATTGTGTACAGTATGTAAATGAAAATCAAAAAATAATTGTTACCCATACAAGGCATTGTAGCTGTAAAATAAAGTCGTATTCTGCACGCTACTCCGTATACGAAACTGGAGGGGGCAATATTTGCCATATTGCCCTCTTCCGGGTTTTCCCCGTAGACCACTGTACTAAATCAGAGGGTAACATTCTGCAATATTCCACTCTTTTTTGTCAGTGCGCCTTTATTAAAGTGCATATGCATACATGTACATGGTGAATCAAATTCATGCTTTTAACCAAAGTTGTATAACATTTGTATAAAAAAATGCCTTGTATAGGTAACAATAATTATATTGACTGGGCTCCTTTCGGGGGACATCACACATATTGACCATATTGACCTCGTCTTCGACTCGGGCAATATGATCTTAGCTTGGTCAACATTTCTGATGTACCCCTCAAGCCCAGTCAATAAAATATAAATGTACTGTTCAGCATAAAGCAGAATAAATCTACAGTAGTTCTTTTGGGAAATTTGGAGGGCAAAGTTACATGATTATACAATTTCCCTCTAAAGTCCTTTGACGGTAGAATCTTTACCAAGAACAAACGAACTAGTACTTACATGTACAGCGTATGCAGTTTTCTCCATTTGATGATGGCTACACTGTAAATGTAAAGTACTATAACCATGCTACATGTACTGTATGTTCTTAATCTGAGAGTTGGAAGTATTGAATTACTGATGCACGAAATAGCAATTTCATTTAGAGATACACTGGTTGAAAATATGATATTGCCACACATTCAGATAAAAACCGACCTGCACCTTTCCAAACTAAACAGCCCTGGAATATCAAATGTCTAAAGCACTGAACTCCATGTCTATATATAAGCTTCATGATTGAAAAAGAAGTGAAGGGTGGAGTTTGTGGTACAAAATGTTAATAATAAGTGACATTTCAAATATATGTTCACAAAAAGTTTGTTCAGTAAGTCAACAACTAGCATTACACATGCAAATATGTATTCAAAAAGTGTACATAACATTGAAAATAAGTAGCACACCATAATAAAGACCTACATGTACATGTACATACTACATGTACATGTGTATTTCAAGCTTGCTTTCATACATGTATTGTGTTGGCCCAGAGCTTCATGGTATCCTTGCCTTGAATAATCAGTTAATAAAATAATATATCGCTGCTATTTGTGAAAAGAATACATGGAACCATACACTTGTAGGCCTAATAATGCTTTGACATTTTAGTGTCATCATTACATGTACTGTACATGTAGCCAGCATAATAAATTTGGATTCATTTTCAACGAATACATCAATATTTATCAAAATGTATCCACAAATTCTGTATATTGTAGCCAACATGCATGAATGTGGATACGCTTTCAATGAAAAACTGTATACCTACATGAATAGTTTTCAAAATTTATTCCTAAATTCTGTTTATCCCTGTACACAGTGCATGATTCATCAATTTGTACTCTTGGCTTTGAGTGGTGATATGGATTTGGCAGAGGCAGCATGTGGGTCATTTTCTCTTTCTCTCTTGATTGGTGGCATTAATGAATGGATAGCAGATGCTATCCCTGCATGAACCAACTCATCTCTTGTGAATGTTGATGACTGACCATACTAACCTGGTTAGCTTTCCTTCTTTCATATCATGAAGGGTGTCTGTCTAAAGCCAAGGAAGAGTGGGAGGGGCAACATGAATGTTGTATTCTCACATGACTTTGCATGCAGTTATAATCTGGTTTCCTCCCCTCTTTCACATGATAAAAGCTGCCTAGGGGGGTAAAGGCTGTTACAAGGAAGGGTTAAAATGAAACTCGCCTTCTTCGCAACTAACTTTATGAATATTTTATCAAAAATGAATAATCAACTTTGTAAATTTTCCTCTTGTGTTTCTCAATGTTTTGAAATTAGATATACCTGTAGACTATATTAGCCTTAGCAAGGTTCTTTTTTAATCACACATTGTTTCTAAAAGCATACATGTATATTGTGAAGGTAACATACACATGTATGATGCAGGCTGACACTGTCATCAGCTTAAGTTTCATTGGGAAATCTGTAGTGAGCTACTGACATGCATAACATAATGTAAACAAAGTCCTATTTGTGATTAATTTGTGGAATGTTACATGCATACATAAACATGACAATGTCTGTCTCTCACAGTGACGAAATGGTACACTTCTCTAGCAGTGTGTGCCATATTCATATTTGATTTTGCATGCATATTTGATTTTGCATGCATATTTGGGTACATGTACATGGTTGACTGCCACATCATGTCAATAAATCTATACCATAAACCATGAAGCCTCTAACAATGGACGCATCTGGAGACTAATGGAAGGGGATGTATGCATGCTCTCCTGGTGTTATGAGGTGCTAAAAGCAGGCTAATGACTTTGGGTATTGGCACAGATTAAATTCTACTTCATTATTGGCCTGCCATAGTCTTTATGCAAGGCATTCAAGAATTTTGCTAGATTTATTGCATTGTTATTAGATATGAACCAGTGTAGGCTATACACATTCAGAGGAAAGAAATTATTAATGAGTTGATATTTGTTTGGCAGTAATATAGAATTAGAAGCTAGTCATATGTTATTGAGTGATTAAAATTGGAATACTGCAAACAAGGCTACACTTGTATCTATCATTACAATACAGAATTACAATGTACTTAAGAATACAAGATGACAACTAAATGTAATTCCTCTCCACTTTTCACAGGAAATAGTACTTTGTCTAACTTACACTGTAACCAGATACAATGTAACTTGAACACATCTGTTTTAGGCTTTAGCAATAGCATAAAGCATACAGATACTAGTTCTGGTCAACATTTCCTCAACTGTGCACAAAATAGTCCTACATACATGTAGTATACATGTAGACATTCACCATCACATATTACATGTAGGTACACATGTCTATGATGTATATGAATGTACATGAGAGTATTTACAACTGCAAAATGATATAGCTGCTAGTGCTAATGACATGTACATATACATGTACAAAGCAACTTGTTCATACAGTATCGCTAGATTTAATATTCTTTTCTTTGTACGTATTGTATTTCTCTTTTTTACTGCTTTTCTCAATATATCATTTCAAATACAACTGCACGGAATACCTATTGTGCATATAAACAAGAGACATACATTTGTACACGTACTTCAGTACACAAAAAATCAAGTCAACAAGAAATTTGACACAAAATTTAGAAACAATAAGATACTAACTTCAGCTTTTAGTGCAAGTAGACCTCTTTGTATGTACATGTATATAGGCCTATAGTGTCCTTGTTTGAATCACATTCATTTCTACAACTTAAACGCTTCAGTTGGATGCAAAAATATTGAAGTTTTAATAGTACTTATTCTATTGTGGGTAATATGGACCAGTGTATCATTTTTGTGCATGTTTCTTTATGAGGAATGTCTGAACTTTGAAGGCTGAAATCCAGACTGTTTGGGTCTGGATCAGATCTGATGATGGGAAGAGGATTATTATGGTTATCACTGGCTGTATCTATAAATATGACATGACTGTAGAAGGCAAATCATAAGCTTGGGATTACTGTAATGGGGAGATTAGCTTAGAGTACAGATCTGCGCTGATTGCTGAGCAATATGAGAACAGATCTACTTGATTCACCATATCAATTGGTCTGTGTAAATTGCCTATGATTCTTTTCCCCAAAAATTGTTCATTTCAATTACATGTACAAACTGTACATGTATCTTTACTAATACACATTTCTGCACATTGCATTATTTTTAAAGAGCAGGATTGACTGACTTCCAAGAGTTTATGCCAACTGAAAAGAAACTAAAATGGGGTTTAACCAGTAATATAAACTGATCACTTCGATTTTAGAAAGTATATAAATTATATGCTGTTTTGAATTCAGACAGAAAAACGTTGTCAATGTTTATTCAAAATGCCCCCCCCCCAAAAAAAAAGGCACCTTGACTGGTATATGTACATGTACATTCTTGACATTGCATTTCATAACATTTTCATTAAATTTAAGAGTTTAAAAACAAGACTGAAGTACAAAGACTATAATTTGACATATAATTTGAAAGCTATCAATAAATCACTCTCAGGATTTGTTTTGTTTTGTTAATATCCTAGACTCAACTACACAATACACTGTATACATTATTACGTTGCTACATCAGTGTAACTTATTCAAAATGGCAATGTACAGAGAATGAAAATAATGACTCAACAGCTGCAGTTCACAAAGCAAGAGGATTTTTTTTTTTGTAAGGTTACAAAATAATTGTACCCTTGGTACTTAGAAGTGAGAATCTTTACAAATAATAGACAAAAACAGCAGCTGAGCTACCCATATTATGATAGCTGGATACCATCTCGTACTTTTTTTAAAACAACAACAATCTCAACTTTATGTTATTAGCCGAGTACAACCGACTGTACATCATTGTACTGCACAAAGAATGGATGTCTAGCCCAATTTTTGTGCTTGCTACCTCCCATACCAGTTTGTGACCTCTGCCTCCCAGCATCCCTTGCATTCCTCCAGCATACCATCTAAGCAAGCAGCGTTAAAGGGAATGAGACTATCAAACTCACATCAAAACAAGTCATCGTTAATCTCTGCCACAAAATATATACATACATTCAATGAGATCCGTGTTTAATAATTAGGTGGTGTTATATTTTAAGCTGTACATTTTTTCAGTCAGTCAGTTTGTACTAAGTAACACGTAGACCTAACTGTACATGTAATCGTCTACGAAGGGCTAAACTGTAAAACATCTACAACAGGGCTCCACACTAATTTTGGAAGGGGGACTGGACTGAACTTTTTACAATCTGTATGGATGCTCCCAATGTAAAAACTTCAAAATCTTGAGGGTCCAGACTTTTTGGGGGCGCCATGTGTCCCGAACTACCTGTAATTTGTATCTGAAAGATCAATAATTTTCAAGGCTTTTAGGTCTACCGGTAAGACTGATCATATTTTTACTCACAAGAAGTACATTTAAATGTACACTGTACATGAAACGTACATACGGTACATGTACCATGGAGCTATAAAAGCTCCATGCATGTACTGTACCTTTAAACACTCTTTCTCAGAGGGCATGACAGTTTGTCACCTCTTCCTAGCGCAAGCTTGAATCATTGATGGCCAGGCTGTATAGCTCCAAGTCTATGTAATTATGTAACAAAGTTAATTGGAGAGTGTGCAGTGAGGATGGCTGTCCAATCATATGATCAATAACAATCAGCCCCATGGGACTGGGAGTAAAAAATCAAATAGCAACCAGGCATCAAGAGTGAAGTGAGAGAAACAGAAAGTTCATTTACACTACAAAAAAACAAAAAAATTGGACACAAAACTCAAAAGTTAATCATATCTCTCCTTGTATCAGATAAAATCAGAGAAATAACTTTTCTTGTAATTTAATGTCATCAGATTAACTTGACACTTCGTGTTTGTGTCCTTTCCTAAAATGGTATTAAAGTAATTTTTGTTTAGTGCCCCTAATAAATCAGACACCAATAATAGCTGCATTTTGCACTGTAACAAAATAAATTGACTTTTCTCACATTCCGGTGTTTTGCCGGTAGAATTGCAACTACCCGCAAATAAGATGAAAAAACACAAATTGAAAAATCCACCATTCAAATGGTGCTTTTTAAACACCTGCCAAAGTTTCACAAATTTTTGCAGTGTAAATGCAAACTTTTGTAAGTTACCGATATTTGCTCACATGAATCCTCGCTTCCATACTAACGCGTGCAGGGTAACAATTGGAAATTGTATTAATGCTAGTCAAAAAAAATCTATGATTTTTCAAAATGGTGTTTAGGCTGTATGAATGGACCTATACGGTATACTATAGCTACTGTACATGTAGCAAGAGCATAAACACACAAATGAAGACATGAATAAAAAAATTAATTTAAAAAGAAAAATGCTGAGTGAACCTGGTGCAAATTCAAATTATCATTAAATTTTGTTCATAATAAATATATCAATTCTAGATCTGTAAGGATCCTTGTAGCGTTCAGCAATTGTGTATACCTGTGTGCTGATGTGTTTTGTGTGTGTAAGATCATTACGGTAATGTAAATTAAAAACAGTAAGGACCTAGGATAGAACCTTGTGGTACACCATGTAATAGAAGAAAAATTGGAGGAATTATTATTATAAACTACATATTGAGATCTTTTAGAAAGATTACTTTCAAACCAAGATGACAGACAAATTTTAGTGTTGTTCTAGTTTCCGAGTGGTGAGTCAACACACCGATTACCGAGCTGGGAGACATTGCCAGGCATTGCGCCAGATGGAGGGGCACAAATCGAAACTTTAAAACCGCACCCCCCGACTTTGATTTTTTTTCGGCGGCAAAAAGGTGCGGTTTATACACCGTTAATTACGGTAGTCTGTTTTGCCTATTCATTAGTTTTTAAGATCTGCCTTTTACAGAATAAAAATGAGTCATGTCGTGCAACATACAGTACACACAGAACCATCATATTTGCGCCTAAAATCTTATTGTGGTTTGTATTGAGTATTGTACATACGTGTACACCAGGAACTGTACTACATGTACATGTAGATAGGGCCTGCATGGCTTATGTGTATGTACACGTACTTAGACTTAGAAGAACAAAGTTCAATGACAAATCAAACACAATTCATTTGGTTTATGTTCATTTATAATATCATACTCACCAATAAGTGCATATGGGTATCACTATCAAAAGTGAAAACAGTAGTATGCCCCGACTCCCTGAGTATTACGGGAAATTAATTTTTGTCAGTGAACGTGCACCTGAGGCTGAGTGCATGTTTGTATAGCAAAAGAACAATTCTCAAATGTACATGTGGTTTCCCTTACATTTTACAATGTTTTCATGTAAATACAACAATATCAAAATGTGTGTACAGATTGTGCCCTCTGCCTAGCCACTCTGCCTATTGGTTTAGTGTGCTTCATATGTGGTGTTAAATATAAACCAAACAAGTTACCTCTACCTCTAAAAATAGACCAGCATTCTAGTCACAAATGAAGCATGTGGAGGAACTTCATTATCTTGCATTTGGGCTGTGAATAATATAATAGCCGCCTGCTACCAAAGCAAAGCTGAGTGAGCTGAAAACATCATGTTTTTAATGAGGACCTATTGAGAGAATGTATAAGGAGAATCAGGAATAATACAGGCTGGACTTATAAGGGCACCGGGCGGACAGCCTAACTCATCTCACAGGGATGTATTCACAGGTCAGGTAGTCTAGCTAAATAGACTCAAAACGTCTTTCCGGTAGCCTAGATGTGTGATAATTATAAGTGGACCTACACTGTGAAGATATGTTGCTCATCAGCTGAACTTGAGACACTGACCTGACCAATTCTTCCATTAGCCATGCATATTCTTTTCATGACCCTAAAACCATAACAATTCACTCAAGCCTGTCAAGAAAATTTTACAAATAATGAACAGCTATTTCCATGGCAACAAAATTTCACAAATTCAGTTTTTTATCAGCTATGATTCAATAATTTTGAGGCAACTCGCAAAATTCACCATCGTTTTAGGCAAATGTACTATATGCACATGAAAGTTTCTAATTTTATTGCATGTGATAATATCAAATACATGGAAATCTCAAAGCATACACATGATAAAAATGATGACAAATATATAAAACTGAAAGTAAATCAAAATAAGAAAATTTAATTCATATTTCGTGCTCAAGAGGAAAATAATCTACAGAGTCTTTAGAATGAAGTGAATTCAATCGCTATCGATTTCTTGGAGCAGACCTTGGAGGGATCACAAAGCTTCTAATCCAGAATGTAGGGATTAAAGTGTAGACTCCAGTTAAAGCTATATTTGAAGATGATCCTACAATCTGAGACTACATACAACTAATTTTCATTGCTACAACTTTCTAAATGACATATCTTGTTTAATAATCTGATTTGGGGATACATGCATGTACAGGATATGTATTCATGTTTTCGAAAACTATGTTATTTTTTTGAGTAGGTATCATTGTCATGACTACAAATTGAAAATGGGACAAGGAAGGAACCAGTTATTGTTGCACAAAGCTGGCTACATATACCGGTAGTGTACGTGAATAGGATCCATCTCCATGAGCACATACAATGTAGATCTACATGCAATTTCAGTAAAATGTTATGATAATTAATATAAAAGATACATTTAACATGTTTTGAGAATATTGACCTTGATTCATAACTCTGAACAGGGCCAGTCTTCATTTGGACATTCCTGCCTCCACAAGAGCATTTGTTTAATACACATGTAAAGTCTGTGTACAGGGTTTGTACATTATGTGTGATACAACCGACTTCTAATCAATAATTCAACAAAGACGAACAACCTTGAAGCGCTTACTGTTGCAACAAATCCCTCTTTAGCAATCAATTAATACATGGCAAAGAAAAAGACAAGTATGGCTTCTTACAGTAATCTGTACATACTGTATGAAGAATTATATAATTGATGATAAAATAAATGTAGTACTGTACATGTTCTGTAGTTGAAAAGGGGTTATTCTACAGAAGTACAGATATCATTCAAGGCTTTTTCAAGTTGGCACTAATGTATACCATTTTCACAACCAATTTCACTGTCATCACATCTAATTAAATGTGGAGAGGATAACATAGGCCAAACGCAGTTCACAACATAATTATTTTCTAAATTAAAAAAACAACAGCATTTTAAATCTCCTTTGTATATAAACAAGCCAAAAATATATAATTGCAAAGCTAAAAAGAAATTTAGAAAGTATGCATTGAGCCTCAAGGTCTGAAGGATAAATGTGTCACCAGACTGGAGATCAAATAGTCTGACTTCTAATCTCAGCACTGCTATCAAGTCCTGAATGTACACAAAATTATCTACATGTTAGCACTCTTTACTCTGTTTGTATATTGTTGCCTCCTTGATACTGCCATTATGTGTGTATAGTGTGTACATGTACATATTGTCATATTCAAATCATCCATTTTGAAAATCTAGTATTTCATCAACTATTTAAAAATCAATATTGTTTTCTTATCAACATTTACAAGCGCTTCCCTCATGTGTAAATTTATAATAAAGCAGTAATATATATAGTTCCTTTATCATTTTATCAACTTTACACATGCATGCTTCACTTCGATGAGACGCGATAGTTCAGTTGGTAGAGCAGTAGTCTCGTAATCCGTCGACCTGGATTCAAAACCAAGGCGATGCGCTAGTGCCCTTTGGTAAGGCATTAATCCTCATTTCCAGGTCTCTCGGAGAAGACCTAAAGCTGTAGGTCCTCTGGTTGCTGACTAACAAGCATTTATGCTTTCTTAGCAGTCAGGTAAAACAAACACCACTACTACTACACTACACAGGTCTAATCATGTGGATAAAAAAAAAAAACTAGTGATTGACTGTTATCAATATTTCATAACTTCTAGACACAAAAACACACAGAAAAAAAGAGAAACTTAAGTTCCTGTCGTGATGTCAGCCCTGATTAACAAAAGTAGTTTTACCTTGCAAAACAGCACCTCATGTACGATGTACGTGTAGTCCTATAGGTTTTCATTTTCATGCAAAATGATACTCTCTATCCGGACAAATGCTACAAAGATAGTATCAGCGACAGGAAAGTGAAATAGAAACTGAAATCATGTCCCATTCTTAAGTATCCAGAGGAAAATCACAGTGAGACGCAAGTATGGATTCTCTGTTTCTGGTCCATCAAAACAGAAATCTAAAGTTACATTTATAATCTAGTGTACTAGAAACACATGAACCAGTGCATGGTTTTTGTTTTGCTTGTGTTTAGTTTTTTAATCTACTTATAAACAGTAGTCATCTCATCACCCTCTTGTATGTTAAGCTACAATTGCACTTGGATCTAAAATCCTAGCCTACATTTACATCTATGATTCAGGTGAATTGCCTTTCTACAAATCATGTTTTTGGATTATATGCTTAACATGATAAGACATGGATGAATGCTCCCTTTAGTGCTCACCATAAAATAAAAGACCTGAAAAATGAAAATATAGAAGTAGATTATACAGTGTACATGTACATGTAGGTTCCCATGATGAAAGCTGTTTCGCATGACCCAAAAAGTACAGAAAAAAATTCTGTGTAATTCTTCCTCATATCACAATTTGCTTACCTTTCATTTCAGGATTATAATTGGGACCCTACTCTAGATTTATCAGTGAAATTACATGTAGATACTAAATAGTAACCCCTCCACTTTCATTGAGCTTTTACTGAACTGAAGTAGTAATTCTTCTGAATTTGTATTTTTTCAGAATTTGTATTTTTTCAAAATTTGTATTTTTTTCTGAATTTGTATTTTTTCCATCAGTCCGAGAAAATTACACCCCTGGGCTATTTTGAAATTGGATTAGAGCGTCTTTGACCAAGTGTCAAGCTTACAAAACCTACAGGAAGTTGCATATTTGATAGAATTACATGCCATTATTTTTTGACAAGCCTGGGACAATAAATGTCCCTAGAATTTGATTCAATCTAAAAATGTAATTTAATATTAAAACTTTTGTATTTCTTACTTTGGGAGAAGGGGCAGGGCCATCAAAATGGTATAGGGGAAATGGGACATACACTGTATAAATTTACATGTACAGTGTACATGTACATGGATACTCAACAGCCATCTTTAAAAAAAATGATATTTGGATCACTGGGATAAATTGCACATGAAGAACATGGTACCTGTACAAGGCATAGTCAAGGCTGCATTTCAAAAAATGAGAGTAAAAGTGAAATTTAAAAGAAAATGTGAGCAAATTGCACCTTACAGAAACAATATGAAAATTGTATTCTCTTGTGGAAAGTGGAAAGTGGAAGAGGCATTTTTTAAATTGAAAAAAATAGGAGGGAGATAACTGTGCCTGATTTTTTTTTTCTTCAATTTTCTAACCTGTATATCAGGGCTTGATTCACACTAACTTTTTTTGGAAGGGTCCAGAATTGTACTTTTCAGTCTGTATGCATGAACACTATGCACAAAGCACAAACATTGCACATATTTCAAAAGTTGAGGGATCCAGACTTAGATTTTGGGCGCCCATGTATCCTGAGCGCCTGTTTTATTTAAAGTGGTTATAATAAGACTTACCAAGGGAAATGGAAATAATGACAGCTGAAGGGTAGCCCTTCCAGGCATGGTCTTCAAATAATAAGTATTTCTTTCAAAAGGGAGACAAACATAGTATTTTGTGGGCGACTATTTTAAACAAGAGGCCTTACATGTAAAACAGTGGCCTTGTCAGGTTTCGATTGTAGCTTTAAATATTTTCAGTCGAGCCTCAGTGCAAAATGAGGAGAATATTTTTAAATTTATAGTTCACAACAGAATAAAAGGTGTTACTTTCTTCTTCTTCTTCTTCAAAATAATCTGCCTCCTTCACTGCTGAAGATTCTTGTAGATGTGTGCGAGTGCATGTGTGTGGCGACATAGACTTTTAACATTATTATCTTTTTTTGTCATCGTTCCTGACCCTGTTTCTTAGCACCTGCAGACTTTCAGAACTTTCAAAATTGCTGAATATGCACGAGGTTGAGAAGGTTTTTCTTTGATTCATGCATATTCAGCAATTTCAAGCAAACAGCGCTATAATAGCATGAATATTCATCGCCATGTTGAATTGACGATACAACATGGATGAATCAGGTTAGGACGAGGAAACACCCTTTTTCCCATCAAAGAATACTTCAGATTATAATTTCAAGTGATTGGATGGATGCCTAGAGGAGTCGAAAAACATTGTAAGTCATAAATTACTACCTCTTTACATTTCAAAAAAATGTTACCCAACCAGCTGTTTGAATCGTTTTCCTATGTGAGCTCTGGAGCGGTGTCACATAAAAGTCAATTACCGGTAGATCAAATGTCACCATGAAACATCGTATCCACGTGAAATTTGGTGATAACTACTGTGTGAGTTCAGGATTCACGATTCATTGAGATGGTGTCGATCAGCAACTAATTTTGCTTTTTGTTTAGGTATTGACTCAAAGAGACGTACAGTAGTTTTCTTCTCATATCTGTGATTTTGGACATAATAATTTTTCAAGGTAATTTCCGAGGCGATGCTCTAGGACCACCGATAAATAATTTTGGGGGTTTCTCTTCTTCATGAAAACATGAGTTTCAAGGCTTGAAATTCTGTCTCATCCACCCCCAACAAGCAAAACCATGGCGATGTCAGATTCAAAATGTCATGATTCAGACACAGGCCGGAATGTTTGAGTGTGTTTGTGTGCTATTATGCAATGAGGGATGCAGGGTTAAATTCAGTGTGGCTCATGTATTTGCATAAAGTGTAAATTTTGAGTGTTAAACAGTTAAGGCATCCATTTGATCTATCTGTGATCATATTTCAGAAATTTCTCAGCATGGACCATGTTTTGATATTGCTATAGACTAGTCATGACTCTAGATTCTTGGTCTAATTAACTTTTATTAATTCAGGATTGATAGAAATGGTGTAGGGTCTATGCAAGTCAAACCTTTGGCGCTTGTTCATAGAATCATAAACTTCAGAACTAGCGCCAAACCTTTCACAAGTCACTCATAACTCCATAACAAATTGTTCGATTTCAATAATTCTTTTTTGTTGCTTTTCTCATATCAAGACCTTTAATTTTATATAGAGTCTAGATCTAGGGTCCGTCTAGATCTATAGTTTGTACAAATTTTTTTTTTTGAGTAATCTATGTACTATCTAGCTAGAGTTAGAAGAACGGTAACTCCAGGGAGCTCCGACGAACGGTGGTCTAGTCTCTAGTCTAGATCTAGATCTAGATGATAGATCAACTTATTCAATTTCAAGATTTTATTTATTTCTTCTAAAATACTGACAGACATCACTGTTATTACCAATATTACTCCCAACAGCATTACAAAACATGACAACAATCATAACCATTTGTAACCGGAAGTGCACAGCTTGCAGCAGTACGATTCCAGTTTTTCTACACGCCCTCGGATTTACTTAGCCCCACCGCGCCGTCAGCGCAGGGCCAGGGGCTGTGCCCTCGCTGAGCCTGAGCTTCAGAGTTTCACAACCGGGAACCGGAACTGCGGTCGACAAATCATACTGCGCCAAACGAAGCTTGTTACTGTTTAATTAAATTATTCCTGACCAAACAGACGTGCTAAAGTATATCTAACCTTCACAATCAATACCATTTATACATCGATGACACTTACCTTTCTCTACTTTCTGAAGAACGATAGGTGTAGTTGTATTCCTTTTTCCTGTCCTCAGAGCGAGTATGTGGGACTAAGGAGAATCTTGCGTACGAGTCGAGTGTACTTTAGGTGTATGGGTTTGGTTTTCTTTTGCGATCGCAGCACTCGAGCTGGGACGTCGTCGCGTCGTACACAGCTTATCGACTGCCAATCACACACACGCATGCGCAGTGGGTAACTCCCTTATGAATAAATAATGATGCGTCAACCTAATCCCCGTGAAGATCAGTGAAGTAATATTACATAGATTGAAAATGGGTGTTCTTCAATATGCCATCTTATTATAAATCCATAGAACAGGTCGCTTCAAATGAAATAAGAGGCCTTAATATTAATAAGTATACATACAAGTAAAATAAAGTAAGCCTAAAGTATTCTTTCTTCTTTTTTCTCTCGCTTCTTTAGGAGGAGGAAAGGAGAAAGAAAGAAATATATATATAGACCTATATACGTATAAGTATATATTATGAAAGATATGATATGAAAGAAAAATGTTTCATATTTTAATTTGTTCTATTTCATGCATAAATACTAACAAAAAAGCCCACTTCAATGTTTGCTTACAAATAGTGATAATGTGTTAAGAAGAATAAATGTGGTATAACAATTTACTCGAATGGATTGGAATTTCGGTTAGGAGTGCAAACGATATGTCTCAATTTAGTGTTTCTGTGTTTCTGAGTGCCTAGGCACTGTGCGTTACAATATAAAAAGATCACTGCGCACGCCGCCGAGTAGCCGAGAAGCCTGTTTCAAATCGAGCAAGGTGATATTTCTATGCAATCGAAACCCGGGTCGAAACCGGGCTGACCAGATTAAACGTATGCAAAAAGTTTGTTACCGGAATAAAAACAATGTGATATAAAAAAATATAGACAAATTTTAATTAAAAAAAAGCATGAATACGAAGTTGTAAACCGTCTAGATACTCCTAATAAATCGCGATACTATTTAATTATTTGTATTTGTACAAATTTTTATTTTCAGTTTTCTTTACGGGTAACTGATTTTTCTTATAATATAACTGAAGATATGGCGTCACATTCAGTACTGAATGAACGCTATAAAACTACTACTAACAACAACAACAACAATTCCTATGTTGTGTATTGTAACATTGACAGTAGTGTCATGTCCATTTCATTGTCGCCACATCCAAGCCACGGGACATAGATAGATATATTGCTGCACTTGTTAAATTATAAAAATTATCTCCATCCAGGGTTAAACATTTGTTACTGGAGAAGATGTCAATTTTGCCTTCTATTGGATCCGTACAATGTATAGCGAAGCTTGAGGGTGAGGGACTTGGTCTAGGGGCAGTGCAGGTGGCCCTGCGGACAGAGACCCCAGACGCTATATAGCTAATTAGCAATTCCGAACCTCCATGATAACCTCCATGATAACCCGTCTTGAAAGATAGAAACACATACTCTCTCATAAGGACTATTTTATTCAACAGAGGATTGTCTTTGGAACCACTTCTATCCTATACAGAAAGGGTCCACGGGCCCGCCCTATTAAATATAGAGCCCCTATAGTGGGATGCAGGGACAGTGCCACTGTTAGGGGTCCAGAAGGCGGAGCCCCCGGAAGCTCTCGAGAATTAGCAATTCAGAACCTTAAAGATAGCCGTCTTGAGCGATAACAACTCTAATCCAGATAAGATCTAGGGGGCCCACTTTTCATAGGGCCCCATGTTGGGGGTTCGGGGGCGGAACAACCAGACGCTCTCGAGTTTTAACAATTCAGAGTCTTAAAAATAGCCGTCTTGAGCGAATTCATCATGAATTGATGAATTTATTCAATTTATTCAACCAACAGCATCATAAAAATGCAGTGCGCCAAATGCAAAGCCGCAGCGTTAAAAAGCAACGGGTTAAAATGTTAAGCGCGAAGCGCAAAAGTGCAAAAAGAAGTAGAGAGTGGGAGAGAGAGAGAGATAATGAGAAACAGAGAGGATAATAACCCAGGTAGCAAGCCTATGTGGGACCCACATGGGTCCCATATTCTCTGAAACATGGGCCCCATATGGAAAACCATCTGGGGCCCTAAGGCATCTGCACCCAAGAAGAATATGGGTGAACCAATAAACGACAGATGGGACCCAGATGGGACCCATACCAAACTGGGCCCAAATGGGTATGCCCAGCTTAATCCCATCTGATACCCATATTACCCAGATATATCCCATGTGGGTTAACCCAGATTTTCCCCATGTGTTACCCATATGGGCATATTCATATTCTACCCATAATGTGTACTCCCAGCTCATTCCAATCTGGGACCCATAAGGGCTGGCCCATATAAATCCTGTAAAGGTTTCTAAACATTGGCCCCATATGGTATACATATATGGGTTTCATTTAGCCCAGATGGCTCAAGTGACCCAGATCATCCCCATATGGGCCCCATATGGGCTTGCTACCTGGTAAAAAAGGAAAAGGGGAAGAAACGGGCAGAAGAATAAAGGAAGGGGGAAGAGAAAAGGAAGAAAGACAAGAGAAAGATGGTTTTGTCGAAATGGCAACATGTAGGAGACGAAACTTTTAGTTTGTTCTCTGATTCATACTCAGTATCTATTTTGTTTTTTTGATTTCATCCATTTCTTTGTTTATGTATATCTCTACATGTAAAACATTTGAAGAGCTATTTTCCGAAAGAAGCAAAGTCTTTTGATAGCAAATGGAGATAATGTCTATACATTTTCCTCTATTTACCTTGAACAAAATTATTAACCTAAATTACGAGAGAAATTATGAACACATGCATCTTTTAATAACAATTTTCCATAGACACCCGAACAAAATCAGGTAAACAAAGAGTTCTGTTTTCAGTTACACACATGGATCTAGTGCCTCTTGAAAATAAGCTCTTTGTATGACTGTAGAAGCAATACAACAGAATACTCCAGTTCGATATTTTGGAGAAAGATTATTAAGCCTTCTTTAATTAAACCAACCTTCAAAAACACCTTAACTATCTTATGCCTGTTACGTTTGAAAACAATTCATATAGGCCTACATTATAGCTTTTCAATAAAACAAAAATAAGTTGTGACATAATATATGTCACAACTTATTTTTGTTAACTTTTTTAACTTAATCTATCAAGATCAGGGGTGTCGACTTGTATCCGTGGTTGGGGGGGGGGGGGGGGGGTGATAGGTGCCAAAATATTTTCGGCAATGGATCAAAGCAACCAAGAGGTAGAAGCGTGTGGCAGGTTGCACCCCCTCCCTTCCAAGTTAACTTTTTCAAGTCACCCTCAATAAAGATAACATTCCAGTTCTTTATAACTCTTTATATATCATTGAGCTGAGCTAGAAGATCTATCAACAATATTGTCACAATTAAATCATGAAAAAGAAAAATGAATTCAAATTTGTTGGCAAAAAGTTGTGAGACGAACCGTGTTAAGGCGTAAAACCGCCAATGCTGCAAAAAAATCATTTGGTTGTCCCCGACCGCCCGCTCGTCATTTTCGGGCCGCTCGTATTGTTTTTGGTTTTTTGTATTCATTTTTTTTTTTTTTTTTTTTTTTTTTGGGGGGGGGGGGGGAAGCAATCTTAAATGCCAAACATACCATTTTATGCATTTGCAAAGATCAAAATGCGTCCCGTTGCCAGTTTGGTCTTTTTCAATTTATAGGTATTTATTAAACTTACCATTTTTATTTTTCTATGTCAAAATGCCGTTCATTCAAATCAGGTTCTGAGCATTCTTAAACTCATTTTAAAGCCCATCTGTACTAGTTTAAAGGAGGGATTAGACCACCCTGCAAGGTCACTGGACAGGTGGTTATCTCATTAAATCAGCTGTCAGTTAACATAAGATAAAGTGGATCGTGGGGGATTAATGGTCACCAAATAGGCATCGTTTGCTACATAGAGGGCGCAAGTAGCTATAAGTAGTACAATGGAGATTTAAAAGGTGCTGTATTTCAAAGCCAAAAATACTTTCTATGTTGGTCTTGATATTCATTGTACAATAGTCTTTTACCATATTTAAGTGTTCTATAGACTTTTTTTGTTTAAATGCTTGACATCCCAATGATTTATTTATTTTTATGTTAACAAAAAATTATAAAAAAATAAAAAAAATGGGGGAAAAAAAAAATCCAAAATATAAAGTTTTTAAAAAAATATTTAAAAAAAAAATAATAATAATACACCCGCCCGCCCCTACTACAGAAAAGCAATCGAGGACAACCAAAACATTTTTTTTGTTTGGCCTAATGGTTTAATAATATACGTCTGCGAGTTGAACCCTCTGTTGTGGGGTGTTGTGGCATGTGCCGACTTTATCGGTCAAGTGGGCTATTGGTAGGCCCTCCCTATTCACTTTAACGGGCGCAACATGAGCATGATCCCATGCATGATCCCATAGCCTACTGCACGCATGGGTTTCGGGATGGGTTATTATTGAGTTACAAATGAATCCATTCCCATTCGAATCTGTTGAAATCTGAAGAGTTATATAGAGTATAAAAATCATTGAAATCTGATGGAGCATAATTTGTTGGATGCATAAGGTATGTCGTATTGGTTTCAAAACGGACGGAGGTTCGGGCCGGTTGTGTTTCTCCCTTCCCATTTTGGGGTAACCTCACGTTTTATTATAAGGACCGCTATTCATAAGGACCTCTATTGACAGTGGCGGATCCAGGGGGGGGTTGGGGGGGTTGCAACCCCCCCCCCCCTTGGGCGGCCCAAAAAAAAAAAAAAAAAAAAAAAAAGGAAAAAAAAAGAAAAAAAGAAAGAAAAAAAGAAAGAAAAAAGAACGCACGCTGGAGAGAAACCCTTTCAAGTGCAAATATTGTGAGAAGATATTCAACTCATCTGGTAACTTAACCAAACACATGATAACTCTGGATATAACTATGTATTAAACTGTTACTTGATTTAAAAAGACGTTATCATGCACTGCTTTTTATGGTCTCCATTGTGTTAATAGATGCCAGGAAAACATCACTTACGGGGTTCAAATAAACACCCCCCCAAAAATCGGCTCGCCGCTTCGCGGCTCGTGGACGATGCTCCGCATCGTCATTATTTTGGTCAAACCCCCCCCCTTAGCAAAAAGCTAGATCCGCCCCTGATTGATAACGCGTAACTTCCCATTCTAAAGGACCGATATTCATAAAACGGAAAGGGGGTCACTATTCATAAAGGCATAAAGACCGTTATTCGTAAGGACCGCTATTCATAATGCGAGATGAGGGACACTATTCATAATACGAAATTGGGGTCGCATAAACATGAAGAAGGGGCGCTATGCTACCGAACTCGTGAGGACCGCTATTCTTAATACCAGGATAGGGTCGCTATTCATAATACGAAATGAGGGTCGCTGTTCATAATACAGAGTGAGGGTCGCTATTCATAAGACGAAATGAGTGTCGCTATTCATAATACGGATTGAGGGGCGCTATTCATAACACGGAATAAGGTTCGCTATTCATAACAATTAAATAAGCAAACAATATGATAATAAGAAAGGGAAATATTTGATGGGGGATACCCCCACCGCTGTGGCGAAGCTGTGGGAGCAGACACATGGCCCCGAATATTTTTCGAAAACTGTTATTGAAAACAAAAATTTATGAACAAATAAAGAAAAATGCGTGCCCCATAAATGTAGGCGACCCATCACCCTGGGCCCACCCCCCAAACAAAAATAAGTCTGACACTCTGCGCCATTCGGCCCACCCTCCCCGCAGTATATTCCCGTGGTACAAGTACACATTACCGACAATTTTCGTCAAAGTAGTTCATAGATGGCGTAGCCAGTGTGTCTGTGGGGGGTAAAATAAATCCCGTGCATTTTTTGGTTTTTCTAAATGCAAAAATATATATAATGTGTATCAAATAATGAGTAAAGGCTGTACAACACAGTATTGAAGATCTGGAGTGCTTTAAGATGCATTAAGTTTCGCCTCCCGAAATGGTATTACAAATTCAGAGGTTCTCCAGTGTGTTACAAATGCTAGACAGTGTAAACTCCCAATAGGACCTATTGCTAAGTCACAAATTAAAAGTAATACAAAGTTTTGGTATGTGGTCATGGATTTGGTTCAAATGAACATATTGGAAGCATATGCGATCCTACAATATTAAGTGATCGTTGTCGCGGTCGAAATCGAGTCTAAAGTTATGAAATTATAAATAATAAACTGTTTATGTTTTATAGCTCCCTCTTAAGGTCAAGATATTAATTAAGCTATTAAACAATGTTTCTTGACTGAAATCGACCGATTAGCTATTCCCGTTTGAAAATTATATATCACAACTACATATTCTGAGATGTTCGTGGTCGTAGCTACCATTGTATATCCGTAGGCGCTATTTGAAATTTATCAAAATTTACCGGTAGCACCGGTAAATTTTTATATTCAATTTTTCTCGAAAGCAGAAGTGTTTTAGGGGCTAAATTTTGTAGTGCTTATAATACATCCACAGGGGCATCCAAATATATAAAAATTGTAAAGAATCACTATCCACCCAATTTTCAAAATTTACCAAAACTTTGTATTACCTTTAAACATATATTTTTTGTCTCACATGTTATACCTTTTAGAAAGCTTATGGATATTTAATATCAGACTATGATTTGCCTGTGTGATTGAATTTGCTCTATTTAAAAAGCAAATTCCAAATCACAAACTTTTTTCGGCCGGCCGTCCGCGATGCAACTTCACCAACACAAAAATAGATAAGCATAATTTACCGAGAAAGTCGCTACTATACAAATATTATACTTAAAGGTGAAATCTTCCGGCGCGCGTGGTCTAGTGGAGAGTCACCAGACTGCCACTGGGTTAAATGGTTCGCGACATGTTCACTCCCGGATCTTGAGCGCTAGAAACTTTCATCAATCCCTCTATTTTAAATAAAACTTGAATAAATAAATAAATATTACATTGAGGTATAATAATCCCTTGATAGGGGCATATGCTCCAGCCAGTCAAGGTAATAAGGGAACGCGAAAGCGCAAAATAGAGAAAAGGGGAGAAAAGGTGAAAGAATGGTCCTTAAGAAGATAAGGCATGCATGTGCCCTCGCATAATGTTTGAGGATCTCTTACTCCGCTTCCCAATACATAAATTATTTTTGATAAATAGCGCCTTTTATGGTTTCAAACTTTTAGAAGAAAAAAAGCAACAACAACAAAATGCCATTGGGCAGTGCTTCTTTTGCGAATTTCACTCACCTGCGTTTTCCCGGGCTTAAAAATGCCCCCTAGAGAGAAATAGATATGCTCTGCCCCCTCGCTTACACAGGGAAAAAAAGGGGGGGGGGTTTATCTTCTTGGAACTTTATCTTCAGGATTGATGATCAATATAGTTCTGAGAAGATACACCATTTATCTATCATGAAGAAATCATATTGTCACAATCATTTCATGAAAAGAAAAAAGAATAAAGTAACAGTATTCAAACCTTATGGGCACAGAGTATTAATGTCTTGTCAGAATATAACTGTACGGGGTCGAGTATACGAGACCTTCAGATCCAGGAAAGTCAAAACAAAGGCAAAAACAAAAAATATAGGGGGGGGGAGGGTAAAAAATACCGCTAAAATCCATTTGTATTTTTTCTAGAGCAGGGGGGGGGGGGGGTTCTTTTCTCTTTTTGGATCCGCCTATGTCAAGGCTTCTGAATTCTCTTTTATTAACCTTTAACAAAACTGTATAAAATGAATGAAACAAATTTGTTAGGAAAGATACAACAAATATACCCCTCTTTCACTCTTGAAAGAAATATAGGAATTTAAAACTTGGCAGCTTGTTAATAAAAGCTATGATACCTCGCTCAGGCCGCTTTATCATTATTTTGATGCCTCAGATCTTTAAGACGGGCATATTTTAAAGTAATTTCATCATCGGCGTTCCCTACATGGCACCTTAAAGTAAGTTAGATATGAGAGACCTCCCTTTCCACTATCACATACCCTAGTTGAGCGCGAGGTCGAAAAGTACTTCATGGAGACGAGACTGCTCCGGAATGTTAGAGTTTATGCTTCAATTAAATCTTTAAAAGAAACAATTATCATATTTGCTAAAAATATAATCATGATAATATTTAAAAAAAAATTAAATTAACTAAATAGTTATGTTAATTGAAATAATTGTGATAAATTTAATTTTTAAAGGATCATATTGTAATCTATTGATAATAACTATTGAACGAGGACATGTTTCCAATGTATACAAAATTCTGCATATTTTCACGGAAAATATGCGAAATGAATGACTACTCATCTAACTGAGATTATGTGATTTTACAGACGTCATTTCAGAAACGGTCCACAATAGGATTGATGAGGATATTACTTTGTACCTGTTGGTGTTTTTAAATTGAGTAGAATGCCTGGAAAGGTGAGTTCACATGCACGGACTATCGACTCCCCATCATTGTCCCCTGATGATAGTCCCATACGTTAACTTTGATGAATGGGATTGGTTGGTGCCCAAATTACTTTTGATGATAGACAGAAATAATCGTCTGGTATGGGGAATTCTTTAATTAAATTGACATTTGTTAACCTTGCCGCATGCACAATGAAGTGCCGGAATCTGGCGAAAATTTTGCCCCAGCACTTAGACTAGACCTAGACTCTAGACCCCTTTAATAATAAGTTTACGCATTGCCATTGACTGTTGTGTTGACACTCCAGCAAAGCACACACATAGCCATAGCTGTAGGAGCATCATTATCCTGGCTGTGTGTAGTAAAAGCTGTGCTTTTGATTCTCAACATTTTAAACACCACTGTACAAAACTCAACTGATTTCACTCAAAATCGGTACTTTAGTGACAATTGATGACACCTAAATAGACCTAGCAGTAAAATACTTTTTTTTTAAAACTTACTGATATTAAAAAGAATAATTTAAGAATTCAAATTGTAGATCTAAGTCTAGTGTCAAACTTTGCTTACAGCTGCATCGACATGATTGTGTACAGTCTATGCAATATTGTGTGGTGTGTATATTTGTGTATAGGTCTAATAATACCTTCCTCACAGCAAGCATGCAGTGCTAGAGTAGGGTGTCTGAACGATTTTTCAATTTTCAATTTGGGATCGTTTTTCACCATTTTTGTTTGATATTTGAATAAAAAGTGTAATCAGAATAATACATTTCAAATTTGAAGCTTCACCGATGTTTCTATCAAAAGATACAGCCCCTCCAAAACGCTGGTATATTCATATCATTTTGGTCAAAATCGACGAAAAAGACGTCCACGCAGAGTGATGTTGTTTTGCTAAATTTAGCCAAACAGCTGTATCGCGCGATATGCAAGCGTATGCATATCGTACGCATGCTGCTCAGCCAATGCGCGACTTGCAGCTTGAGCCCCGTTGTCTCCGCGATGCCTGCCATTGACTAGTATGGGTAGCCATTCGCGTAAAAAAAACCCGGAAGTAAATACACGTTATAGTCAATGGCAATATCGCGGAGAGTTCTCCGCGATATTGCCATTGACTATAACGTGTATTTACTTCCGGTTTTTTTTTACGCGAATGGCTACCCATACTAGTCAATGGCAGGCATCGCGGAGACAACGTGGCTCAAGCCGCAAGTCGCGCATGTTACGCGATGTAACCATGGTTTGGACTGAGCGGAGCGCACGCCCCCTAATTAGCTGATCCATCAAATAGCGGGAAGGGTATTTTTAAACTGTTATCAGTTGTGATCCCTGGGGGCTAGCGAAAATATGAGCGCATAGAATTGTTCCTTAGGACTGGGACTACTTATCGATCGGGGCGTCATATCTCAAAAGTGACAAACCTCGGAGTTAGCCAGGACACAATGTTTGAATCGCTGTTTTGACCAAGATATTTTTAGAATTTCGAGGCAACGCCCTTTGGAAATATTGGAATTCACCTGCTCTTTCAAATGACACCTCATTTATTGAGTATCACCTTTAGGATCACAACAGATAAAGGTTTGAAGTTCGAATTGAAAAAAAAAACTTGACTTTTTTTGCATGGTCGCGTAATGCACGTAGACCGCATAGGGATGCGTGCAATCTCTATGGGAAGAATTTTAGCACACAACATCGGGTGCGCGATCAGACACCCTAGCTAGAGGTCAATACGCATTAGCATTGACTCTCTATGCTTTGCTGGTTTGAGACAGAGACTTGACTAGATAGTCAATGAATGACCTCTACTAGCGCTGTACTACGTGCTAAGAGGCATCAATTACACACATGAATAGTCAATACACAAATTGCACACTAATGCAGACACTGAATAAGATGTGGCTGATCATCAAGTTTGACAGTAGTAGGGTGTCTGATCGCGCACCTGATGTTGTGTCCTAAAATCCTTCCCATAGACTTTATTGCACGCATTCCTATGCAGTCTAGTCTATATGTGCATTGCGCGATCATGCAAAATTGGTCAAAGTTTTTTTGAACAAATCGAGATTCAAACCTTTATTTGTTGTGATCCTGAAGGTGATACTCAATGAATGAGGTGTAAGTTGTAAGGAATCGATCCATCGCTTGTGCTTTTGCTAACCCCAAGGGATCACAAGTTATTACAGTTTGAAAATACTGTTTTCCGCATTTTTTGGATCAGCTAAGTAGAGAGCGCGCTGAATCTCCATGTAAAATTGTATACACAAAATTGGTTGTAATGCGTAACGAGACATGACGGAGGAAAATCAGCGGCGGTTTCTTGAGTTTTACTACACAGCTAGAAATTACGGAACTGTATTATTACGGTTATTTACGGTAATAGTATTATTTTGGAGCATTGCATTCAAAAGCAAGTATTTCAACAATAGTTTGTATTTTCTCCCATTTGTTTTGTACATGCGTGTGAAAAGTTTGTGCTTTCAAGCACTATAAATACAGGTATGAGATCCATACCATTTATGGTTAGACTTCATTATTCATGCATTGTAGGACTGCTAAGCTTAGGTTTTTCTTTATTTAGAGTCGACTTAACAGTTTGAACTTTGATCACTCAAGGAAGCATCAGTATACATTTTGTGTAGGAAAAGACGTTCAATTTATTCTCAAAATAAAGGTGTATAGATTTAGCAAAGTAATTTTCAAAATTTCCAATATTTTCATTTATGTTTTTATTTTGTTCATATTGTAGAGCAAAGAAGACACCTGGGGAGCCAAGGAATTGACAGAATCTATCAAGGTATTATTTAAAGACATCCTGCAAATGTTGTGAAACAATCTACAGTTTAATACTGAAGTATTAAGACCTAGGTGGGGTGAACCCCCAAAATATTTCATTTGGTTTCTTTGATTTACATTAAGAGATAGTATAGTCAAGTTTCACAGTTTTATTTATCTCAAAGTCTAATTTTCCTGAAGTGGAGTTATTAGCAGATGGCAGGTAATTGGTGATGGAGATCTCTGTGATACAAAGTGATCTTTAAGTCTATTTTTGTGTGTTCCTTTTCCAATTGTTATCCAGTAGACTTTGAGAGAACAACTGTCTGGAACTTTGTCTGAAAGCCTTTTCCTGATAGGAACATCAGTATACTGTGCATTCTTATTGTTCTAATTCTTGCCAAGAGTGTATTTGGCCTTGAAAGTATGTTTATTATCTCTTTATTATGATATGAACAGTGTATATTTAATTGGTGTATCATGAATTTATAAGGCCTTCAGGAAAAATGATTACTTGGCAATTATATTTAATGATTGATATTGATATATAGTAATGTTTTCTGTTTTGTTTCCAATATTTTTCATGTGTAACAGGAGGCTCGGTCATCCGGGAAAAGCAGACACAAAGATAAAGACCGTGACAAAGAAAGAGAGAAGCCTAGGGATAAAGATAGAGAGAAACACAGAGATAAGGATAAGGAAAAGGACAGTCATCGAGATAAAGAACATGAACGTAAAAGAGACAAAGACAGAGATAGGCAAAAAGAGAAAGATAAGGACAGGGAAAGGAGAAAGGATCGTGAAGGGGAATCCACAAAGGAGAAAGATAAAGAAAGAAGAAAGGATTCGTCAAAAGATAAAGACAGAAAGGAAAAGGACAGAGATGGGAGGACGGATCGTGAAAAGGAA
The DNA here is from genome assembly GCA_035222895.1 of Strongylocentrotus droebachiensis. NCBI lineage: Eukaryota > Metazoa > Echinodermata > Echinoidea > Camarodonta > Strongylocentrotidae > Strongylocentrotus > Strongylocentrotus droebachiensis. The sequence continues at coordinate 81,057 of JAVYIG010004199.1, read as the reverse complement.
TCTTCAAAAGAAAAAGACAGAGGGGAAAAGGACAAAAGCAAACATAGGGAGAAGGAAAAGGATCGAGACAGGGAGAAAAAGGAAAGATCACATCGTGGTAAGAAAAGGAGTGTATTGTGTAAAATGCTATTAGAAGTTTAGATTTAACAAATCTTTAAATGTTATCTTGAGTTCTGATATTGACAGAAACTTAAAATTATAGATTCAATCAAACTTTCTCCTGACTGTCCAGAAATTAAAAATGATTTTGGTTGAGGAAGCAACTTAATGCCTTTCTTTTTTGGTATATCTGGTAGACAATTACGATGTCTAGATTCACAGTGTTATGAATTAGCCTTAGAAAACAAAGGAGATATAGGTTATGAACATGAAAATATAATCTAAGTTTGGTAAAGATATCACAAAATACTTATTTTTAATTCATGTAATGTCATGCCATTTTATGCCAATAGTGGATAGAAATATATATATTTACATGTTAAATGATAAATTCATTTTAATAGTACTGAATCCTTTATCTTTCAGGAGATAACAAGGAGAGTGCAGAGAGGACAGACTCTGGAAAGAAGGAGAGACACAGAGATAGAGATGAGAAAAAGAGAGAACGAGAGAAAGAAAGTGGCAGTAGAGATAGGGATAAATCAAGCACCAAAGACGTAGGTTGATAGCACAATGAGTTATCTTAGTATTAAAGCAAGAACGGTAGAAATCTGATAAAATTGTGATTTTTTTCTTTTCTTCAAACAGTACAATGATTACTATTAACAGCAATGAATCAAGTTTCAACACATTCTTGTTTTCAAAGATTTTGTTTTATTCAGAATATTGAAATTTACAGTGTATTTTTTTACGATGTTTACAATACAAAAATTGACATAAAATAGGATCATTCATAAACAGACTTCATAATTTGTAAAAGTACATAATAATTTCAAATTGAAATCACATTTTTCCTGAAACTTTGGAAACAAAATATTCATAATTACACAAAAGTGCAAGATGTAGCATATAAAGAAGGTGATTTCGAAATTATTTAAACCTATCTCCTTTGTAAATTTGCTCTAGCTGCTGCTATGTCTGAATATAAAAGGTAATGCAAAGTTTTGGGAAATTTCAAAAATTGGATTGATAGTAATTCTTTCCAATTTAGATATGTTTGGATGACCCTGTATGTATTATAAGCACTAGAAAATTTAGCCCTAAAACACTTCTGCTTTCGAGAAATTGAATAATCATAAATTTACGGGTGCTCCCGGTAAATTTCAAATATTTCAAATAGTGCCTATAAGGCCATTCCATGGTAGCTGCGACCATGACAATCTCAGAATATGCAGTTCTGATATATAATTTCCAACAAGAATAGCAAATTGGTCGATCGTAGTCAAGAAACATTGTTTTAGAGCTAAAGTAATATCAGCCTTGAGAGGGCGCTATACAACATAAAGAGTTTATTATCTATAATTTCATCACTTTAGACTCGATTTCAACCGCGACAACGATCATTGAATATTGTATAATTGCATATGCCTCCAATATGTTGATTTGAACTAAATTCATGACCCCTTATCAAAACTTTGTAGTACCTTTAAGTGATGTAGCAACAAAAAATAATCTCTATAAGATACATCATCTCACATTCAATATCTTGTTTTCAACAGGGGGACAGAGATAAAAGAAGGGAGGAGAAAAGACACAGAGACAAAGACAGAGAGCGGAGAAAAGAGAAGGAGAGTAATGATAGTGATCGTGAGAGAAGGAAACATAGAGACAAGGATGGCTCAGCTGATAGGAAGAAGAGGGAGAAGAGCGGAGAAAGCAAGCATCGAAAGGAACATAAAGAGGAGAAAGGTAGAAGGAAATCAGAACACAAGAATGGCCAAGATGAGAGACATGAAAAGAAGCATGAAGATGAGGTAACATATTGAATCTTTAGAAATAAGAATCAACATTTCTGTCAGTCTTATAAACTTGCATGACCTATACACATCACTGTTTGCGTGTTTCAGTTTCAAAAGTGTCAATTTCAGTTTCAATTTATAGTTTTTATGTTGACTTTTTATCATTTATTTCACTTTTCTTTCATATGAAAACTAAATAATGACTCAAATATAGAAATCAGTTCAAAAATTTGGATCACTGATTTGTTGGATTTGGTACAGTTATGTTATTTTGGTAGATGTTTTATATGAAGCTGGCAAAGACTATTTCCCATTTCCCTTCAGATTTGGGCACTGTACTGTGCCCACATTTTGCGTAGGTAATTGATACCAATATGTATAATGGTACTGATTTTTTTTAATGTAGGATGATGTAGGAGAGGAGATTCTTAAAGTTTCTGACCAGAAGGAGCAACAAATGGAAAAATCTAATCAGGATGACGGCTATGAAGATGATTTTGAAGTAAGTGTACAGAAAAAGAACCTACTGTGTTCTTCTGAATTGCAATATAAATGTTTGCAAATCCTATCAAAAGAATTAAAAGGTGAATTGTATTTATACAAATTTATGTTCCGGATTTCAACATTGGAAGTGATAATCATGAAATGGGGTTGGGTGAGGGGGGGGGGGATTGTTCATCCACTTGACTGTAAAGCAAAATGTTAAAAGATGATTGTGTATGGCACTACATTTAGTAAGATATCCTATGTAACTTGTAATAGTCATCATAAAGGAATGTAAGACTACTACAGTAATATATCTATTTTAGATCAGTTGATATATAAGCTTGTATCTTTGTTCTTCTAGGATTATGATGATGACTTTGAAGATGATGATGAAGATGAAGAAATGGACAAAGATCCTGCTGTAAGTCATTCACTGATAGTTGTCCTTTTGTCATGGTCTGATTTTATATAATGCTATATAGATCAACAAATCTTAAACCTTGAAATTCATACTTAAAACTGTAAGCATTCAAGCCTACATTAGGTGGACGAGAGGTGAAACAAATGCTCTAGATTAAAGCTCATGTACAGTTTTGGTAGCAAACAAATTAAATATAGTTTCCTGTTGTTCTCATTGTATCAAAAGATAATTTGGTATTCTATCCATGATTTCCAATGAATTGTTAAATGAATATCTGCAAGGAGCGCTAGTTAACAGCTATAAACTCCTCTATGCTCTGACCCTGCCACTGGAGTGACAGGGTCAGAGCGTAGGTACATGAGACATATTTATAGCCGGACTTTGAGATTAAAATTGAAATACATCAAAGGATGCTAGAAGACATTACTCTGTTGCCAACATTAAAAGATGTTAAAGGAGAACATTTTTGTGCCCTTTTTTAATAGGCAATACTACTTGTCATTTGGGTTGACTGCTTTGTATTTAAATCTTAGCAATTCATTTCATTTGCTTTATTAGGTTGGTTGTTGTTGACTTTGACTACCTCATTTTGATTTTGTTTAAATCAAAGTCACTCATTGATTTTGTTTATTTTCAGTTAATTAGTTTAGTTTTACATTGCTAAATTTGCCCCTCATTTTCTCTCTACTTTTTTTTTGTGTGTGTGTGTTCCTTTTTTTCTATCTCAGATGGCAAGTGAGATAGATAACCTAAGGAAAGCAATGGCTGCTGAGAATGAGGCTTTAAGAAGAAGTGCAGAATCTGTAAGTGTTCAAATCTGTGATAAACAAAAGGCATAAATAGTGATATAGTTGTAGATGAGAAAGTGATGAAAGGCTACCCTCAATGTTGTAAGGAATAAGCTGATCTATACCCACAATTTTTCAGTTCAGTTTTGGTAAAGTAAATTGTCACATTTTTATATGTACATGTACATATTTATTGGCCACAGTTAAAGAACTCTAGAGATCTACCCTTGTTTTTTTTTAAGGAAGAAAAAGTAGTAAGTTCTTGTACTTAATTCACTGTGTGCAATGTACATACTGTGATGATTTATGCATATAAAGCTGTCGGATACATGATGCTACCATTGAATTTATCGTCTTATAAGTGTGTACTTGATATGAAACTAAATTTAATGCTCATAATCAATAGGTTATGATGAAAAGATTAATTTTCATGACCTATATTAGCTCTATGGAATACCACAAAGTACTCCACAAAGTATATGATAACATCAATCAATATCATATATTTTTTATTATTCTTATTTTGTAATTTCTGTTCTATGCTGAGCTAAAAGGTATACAGGATGAAGACAGGAAAATTGAGCATCAATAGAGTGCCTAATTATCATTCTTAAAATAGGCTGGTCATTTCACATTTAACTGGAGAGAGAGAGAGAGAGTGGGGGGGGGGGGGTTTGATATGCAGTTTTGATCTTTACTGTAAGAATAGTTGTTTGAAGTCTATATGCCAATTTTTATGCCTCCGTTACGAAGTATCCGGAGGCATTATGTTTTCGGGTTGTCCGTCCGTCCGTACGTACGTCTGTACGTACGTCCGTACGTCCCATTCTCGTGATCGCGTTATCTCAAGAACCGACTGATGGATTCCTGCCAAACTTTGGTCATGTATGTGACGTGCGAAGCCAACAAACTGATTAGATTTTGGGGTCACAGGGTCAAAGGTCAAAGGTCACATGGCTTTTTATGTATGCAAAAACAGCTCGTGATCGTGTTTTCTGAAGAACCGATTGATGAATTCCTGCCAAATTTTGGCCATGTATGTATCTTGTAGAGCCAATGAACTGATTAGATTTTGGTTCACGAGGTCAAAGTTCAAAGGTCACAGGGCTCATTATGTATGCAAAAATGGCTCGTGATCGCGTTATCTGAAGAACCGACTGAGGGATTCCTGCCAATCTTTGGTCATGTATGTATCTTGCAGAGCCGATGAACTGATTAGATTTTGGGGTCACGAGGTCAAAGGTGAAAGGTCACAGGGCTCATTATGTATGCAAAAACAGCTCGTGATTGCGTTATCTCAAGAACCGATTGATGGATTCCTGCCAATCTTTGGTCATGTATGTATCTTGCAGAGCCAATGAACTGATTAGATTTTGGGTCACGAGGTCAAAGGTGAAAGGTCACAGGGCTCATTATGTATGCAAAAATAGCTTGTGATCGCATTATCATTAGAACAAATTGATGGTTTCCTGCTAAACTTAGATCATGTATGTATCTTGCAGAGCCAATGAACTGAGTAGATTCTTGGGTCACGAGGTCAAAGGTGAAAGGTCACAGGGCTCATTATGTATGCAAAAATAGCTTGTGATCGCATTATCATTAGAACAAATTGATGGTTTCCTGCTAAACTTAGATCATGTATGTATCTTGCAGAGCCAATGAACTGAGTAGATTCTTGGGGTCATGAAGTCAAGGTCAAAGGTCATGCTGCTCATTATGTATGCAAAAATAGCTTGTGATTGCATTATCATTAGAACAGATTGATGGATTCCTGCCAAACTTAGATCATGTATGTATCTTGCAGAGCCAATGAACTGAGTAGATTCTTGGGTCATGAGGTCAAAGGTCATGGGGCTTTAAAAATAGCTTGTGAACGCATTCTCATTAGAACTGACAGATGTATTACTATCAAACTCAGGACATCTTGCAGAGCCAATGAACTGAGTAGATTTTAGGGTCATGAGGTCAAAGATCAAAGGGTCATACATGTATATGAGAAATAGCTTGTAATCACAATATTCTGAGAACCTATTAATGGATTACAATCAAACTTGACAAATTTCTTCTGTTTTGGTTTGTAAAATTGCTCTATGACGGAGGCATCAATTTCGACTGCGCGCAGTCGAAGTTCCATCTAGTTATTTTTTATTTTTGCATGTAGCTTCCTTAGCAAAATAATGTTTTTGGTTTGCTATTCAGTTTGTATGTTGCATCACCTTACAGTTTTCTAGTTTTTTATTTTTTTAAATCATTATATCATACGATATAACTGTGATGTATGGTTGCATTTTCCTCTTCTAGCGTGACTCAAGATCACAACAATCAAGTGGTAAGTTTCATGTGGTTATATCCTTATTCTTATTTTATAAATATTTGTAATATTACAGCTAATCAAGGCAGCACTGAATGTGCAGATACATGCTTACATGTATAAAAAATATTAAAAAACTGGGATTTAGAGGCATGATAAGTCTATTCATCATTGTAATAACAGCTATATACTATAACACATGATTAAAAGAAAATATACAAAGCTGAAAGTTTCAAAAAAAGTAATAACAGCAGTTTTCCTGGCTTTACAGTATATATAAACTAAAGTTGTTTTCAAATACTTTTTAAATACTTTTCAAGTTCTATATTAACATAAAATAGTCTGCTAATATCGAATGGATGAGCAATAAACTTGATAAAATAATCTTCATAAACAAATTAACACACATCAGAATGATGAGGTATTAAAGTCAACACTATGTACTGATATATTGTGAGTAGAACTAATATCAATTTCTACTTGAGGATCTTGAGGCTTGAGGCTGCTGGAGCTAAAGCTAGGGTAATAATTTCCAAAGCTCTTTGGAAGGGCATAGAGACATTATATAATGTGATAGGTGCTATACAAGAACCAAATATTATTATTTTATTATCTTGTGATTGTTCTACATGCAGCAAGCACCAGACCAAGCACATCTCGTACAGGGCGTACCTTCATCAACTTTGTGGCAGCCAAGCAGCGTCAGATCAGTGACCAGGTCTCTCAGAGAACCAAGAAGAGAGGTCAAGAACTCATGAACCTCATTGACCTTGACACCACAGGCTTTGACCTCTTCGATATGCCCCCTGTTAGGGAGTATGATCGCTACATCGCAAGCTTTGGTCGCTCAAACACCAAACAGGTATCAAAACATATGGGTTTGACATTTTTCCCATATTTATAATAATTTTTGACCAAACATGGACATATAAAAAGTGAGCTGATGGAAACTGGTGTGTCAGTCTTTCAAAGGTGCATTATTAATAAAAGCGTATGTCTCTGTTACAAGTTTTTTCCTTCTATACATTTGTATTATAGTCCTCTACATCTCTCACTCTTGCATTTCTGTAGGTTATGAGTATCATTATTTTAAAATTTAATGGTAATTGGGGCTAAGATAAGGTAATTGGGGCTAAGATAAGATAATTGGGGCTAAGATAAGCTAGAGGAATATATAGAATAAATACATATACACGTTTCATCTTATAATATTATATGAAACAATTTGTCAAAGTTGTTCTAACTTGGAGCATTACCAATTATTAAGAAATGAGGTCAAAGGTTAAGAGAATTGATAATGTGTATCGAACTTCATCTCTCAGGCTTTTGTACAGTGCAATGATGACAACCTGGATCGTGATGTGCAAACTGAAGAGATTGATACGAGTGAAAGATGGACACAACACCCTCAGGATGGTGCTGCAGCTACTGGAGGTAAGTTGAAAGTCATCTACAGTGTTGAAGCTACCTGGGGAGGGGGCGGGGGGGGGGGGGGGGGGACCTCAACACTATGTCAAGTCTGCATAGGGATCAAAAGTTCATCTGAGTAGTAGATGATTGAGAGAAGACTTGGGTTATTCAAATATACATATAGTCTATGAAACGTATATCAGAGTGTGATTGATTAAACACATCAAATACTCTGTTCAGAACATTATGTGGACATGACCTGTTACAGTATTTTCATTTTCTTTTTCCTTTTTGTTTTATTAATGTCATAAGATTGGTAAGGTAATGGTAAAACAATATTGTAATCTTTGATAGGGAGCAATTCCAAAGAAGAGGACAATGAACTTCCAGTAGAGAGAGAGATGAACTCATTACGCTACAATCGCTTTATGGAGAAAGCCACCCAGGTAAAATTATGACAAGTTTGATATATTTTTTGCAGTGACTTCGAAAACATCACCTTTTTTGCATTACATATTAGCATCATATCATTATTTCATTTTCAAAAAGCTCTCCCCCATGAATTAAAGCTCTCCATTTGTATACAATGTATTGCTTTGTCTGAGCAATTGTTTTGCCATGATTTTAAATACTCCATTCGTTCACTAATGAATATTGCCTGAAATTGATGATAATGGATTTCCTTTTCTTTTATAAATGTACTCGGGTCTTCTAATAATTGTGTATAAGGCCTGCGAAGTTCACCTTATAGTTGTTTCCTTTTTTTCTTTTTGCAAGTTCATATTATATATGATGATACATGTAATATACAATTTTATAAGGGATAAGTAATTGAAATATGACAATGACCTGTATTTATTTATTCATTTATTTATCTTTTGTTGCTGTTGATTTTTTTTGTCTTGTGGCATTTCTCACAGCTCTTCATTGTTCTGTTAGATGAGGAGTTGGCCAATAGAGTAGGAGGCAAACTGGAGAGCAATAAGAGGAGTATAGTTTTCAGTGATGGCTACACACTCATGAATACTGGTACTCCTATACTACAAGGTGAATTAGATTTGTACAAATTATGCAGTTTTTGTTTTTTCCTGATGATGTATAAAGAAATTATGTTAGGAGTGCTTTAGTCAGTTTTGTTTAGCTTATATTGCACTGACTAGGCTGACATGTTTGTTTCAGCTGATACTGTACAAAGTCATGTGTAATTGATTTTAACACAATAAGACTCCAGTTCTATGATCATTCCAGGGCTGCACCCGTTTCAGAGATGCAATAATGGTGACTGTATTAACTTGAGAATATTTAATATACAAATGTTATTCAATTGCACATGTGTTTGATAAAATACACCCGAGCAACAAGTATTGCGGATATACTGTTTCAAACTTAGTTCTAATTTACCTAATTGCCATTTTGTTGTATGTTGCTGACCACCTACCGTAAATCTCCGTGTATAAGGCGCACCTGTGTATAAGGCGCACCCCTATTTTGAAGACAAAAAAAAAAAAAAAAAAATCTGAGAAAAAAATTCTGGAAAAAAAAATCGGGGAAAAAAAATTCTGTCATCTTTAGTTTAAAAAAAAAACATTATTACTAGGTCTTACTTTAATAGTTCACAAGCACTTCAACTGTGCCTCGTAATAAAATGAAAGTATTTTGAACACTGAAATGAGAGCCGTTCTGATCTGGTTAACAAAAAGCCAAAAAAGCCACACAAAAGCTTTTTGGGCTGTTTTGGCTTTTTTGTTAACCAGATCAAATCGGCTCATTTCAGTGTTCGAAAATACTTTCATTTTATTACGAGGCACAGTTGAAGTGTTTGTGAACTAAGTTAGACCTAGTAACAATGTTGTTTTTAAAACTAAAGATAACAGAAAAAATTTCCTCGCGAGACAGGCTTGTTTTCGCGAGTTGCTTGAGTGAGTGTGCTGCATGATACAGGTGAATGAGCTGAAGACATGGGAGAGCTTCGGCCGGCAAAGTGCTTTGTGAAGGAGCATAATTTATCGTGACTGAAAAAAAAAACAAAAAAAAAACTCTCTTCCCTTCAAATTAGGAATGTAGTTTAACTTCAAATAGTAGATCCTATTCTTTATTTGCATTATGTAATTCATGTTGAGACACAGAGATTTTCGAAAACCACTAAAAAGTGGCATTTTGAGGACTCAAAATATCCTGTACCTGTGTATACGGCGCACCCCCGATTTTTGATTTTTGCCGACGGAAAAAAAGTGCGCCGTATACACAGAGATTTACGGTACTCCCTTTCTACTTTATTTTCCTAACCTCTCTCTCTCTCTCCCTCTCTTTGAATAAATAAACCATTATTATAAAATCATTGTCAGATAGTCGCATAGAATAGATTTAAGTGTTATTCAAAGTAGTGTTAGCAGACAATTGATATGTGAAAAATTACTTTCATGATCTGTTTGTTCCAAAGTCACAGCAGTTATGAATATCATCACAACTTTTCAAACCATACTTGTTCAGCAACCTTAAATTTTCAATTGTAAATGTATCATGAATCTCTTGATATTAAATAAATGCCTTCTTTGTTGATCTTTACAGGGCGTTCTATCAACAGAGTAGTGATTCATCCTGTTCAAACCAATCTCATCATCACCATGCATTCCATGCCTAAAGCAGTAAGTTATCTATTCACGCATGTCTGTCTTTATCTTACACTATAGCTAGGAGTAGTGTAGAGAAGCTTGAGTGTAGGTGTACAGTAATGGTTGAACTTTCTCTCTCTTTATGTTCTTTTGTGGGAAAAAAAAGGATTGCTCCTGAAATATTCCAAATATGCCCCAAAATAGATTAGCAATTTAGCTGATTCCAAAACCTCACAATATTTATTTACACTTATCTTCAATATCAATTTTTCCCAATCAAATAACTTTTAGACACTTTCTTTTATAATGCAATCACATGAGAGTACTTAACTTTATCTTTATAGTAGCAATTGTCCTGAAAAACAAAGTGTTCACGAACCTGCTTGAATAATTTTTAGAGACGTGTGCTCAGTAGAAATTAATAGTTATTCCAATCTTATCACCTGCCATATATAGCATTATACATTTTCTTGCAGTTGCCTGGATGCAAAGTGAATTTGAAATTTCAAAAGTCTAATTGTGTTTTATTTGGATTTCCTTTTAAAAATATGATTATTGATTGCACTGTGTGGTGTGGCCTAGCTTGTGATATAACAGTACCCTAAATCCACATGAAATTGTGTAGATATACATTTATTTATATCCGATACACTGTATGTCCGATTAGATGAGATATATCTTTTCAATATCACTGATACATAATGGGAGAAAACTTTTTAATTTAAATCCATCTCCAATACTATGGATTTCTATGAGTTCAAATTTTAGTTTGTTTGTTTTTGTACATTTGAATGAATTGTTCATGTGTCAATAATATATTCCTTTGTTTGTCTTGTTTGTCCCATCCAACTTTCCTTAATGTATCTTTCCCGATGATTTTTATATTCTTTAAAATTGGAATCTTATTTGATATAACTTCATCTACATGTTTTTTCTTCATCGTTTTTGATTTTTGGGATTTGGACTATTCATTTGCATGCCTTCTCAACAATATTTTCATTAATTATCTGTTTTTCGATTTGGTTTCCTTCTGAATAATACATTTTCCCCGATATCTCCCATATATTATTTTCTGTTTGTGTTTTAAATTATAATCCTTGTCTTTCATATTTAATCAATCTTCACAAATGCTCCGATGTACTAACTGCAAACTGTATCTCTTTCCCTTTTACCCATCAAAACTGGTACTTGTACTCTTAAAATATTTACTTGGTATCAACTACTGTGTGATTAACATCCTTCTACCACTCACGTTGTGTATGCTGTGTTGCACAGGATGTTATGAACATTGATGACAAAGACTTGGTGAGTGACAGTTATACTCCTTTGTTTATGTATTGAACACAAACTTAAGGTTTTATGAGCTAATCATAACAATAATCATAACAACAGATAGAATTATTGAAAGAATTAACCTGGCTGCTTATTTTGATAGTTTTGTTGGTTGATTTACTAAAGGGAGAATGGGGGTGATGGAATATAGTACACAATTTATGTGAATGGGTCATGCGGTATCTAACAATACTAAATATTTTGTATAAGTGCCTAAATGGTGTTTGTGGGGAAAATCATTTTACAAATTATACATGTGTACATGTACTTTGTATGGGTACCGGGTATTAGGAAATAATTGAAAATCATATTCAGGAGACCAATTTGTTTCCAGTTCATTGTACTTTGCCATGGACCAGTGATGACCTAGTGGTAGAGTTACTGACCTGCAAGCATGTTTTTTAAAAATTAGACAGCATATATGCATAGAATGTGAAGGGAAACATTCTATTTATAAGTCTTATATGCTGAATTAGTACAGCATGTTGTGTAACTTCATAGATTTCATAGTCAATTACAACTTATCATTTCATTAATTAACACTGTCTCTTAGTGCATCAGAGAGCATGAATTTTAGATGATTCCAGAGTTTAGATAAAAATTGGTGTTTATAAAGGCAATACTAGCAACGCATTTTACATGGGGCCATATTCAATTTAGTACGTAGGTTAAGTTGGTATTCTTATCATATCTTTAATAGCATTTTACTAATGCAAGTTGGCAAATCACTAACTGATAAGCAGTGTGACGTCACATGGCCCAATAACAAATTACTGTATGCGCAATAAAGGCGTCGCAATAAATGCACTCTATTTCAATTATTTCAATATTGTAATACTGATTCTCTATCGGATTGAGTGACGTACTGTAAGGAGAAAAAGCAATATGCTAACTATATTGAACACGACGAAGGAAAGGGGATCAAATATTTTATTCACTGGGAAAAGAGGCTAGTATGTATAATAACCAGTATTATTTCTTGATACTGAAATAAGAAAAAAAAGTGACTGAAATGCCCATTTCTAGATTATGTAAGATTTGTAAGATGTTATTGACTCTATCGACCCCCTCTCGGGGTATGAGAGTACAAAAATATTTACAACATAGTGTCAATATAATGATAAACATGTGATAAAATGAACAATGATAAACATAATATGATAATATGAACAAAGACAAACATGTGATAATATGAACAATGATAAACATAATATGATAATATGAACAAAGACAAACATGTGATAATATGAACAATGATAAACATGTGATAATATGAACATATTTGCAAATCAAGGCGAACCGGGCGATTAATTCACCCTCCTAACGCTACCAGTGTGCCTAACAACATTGTTTCTTGTGAGCTATCATTTACAGTATTACCATCTACCCTGGGCTTTTTTGAAAAATGTGACATAATTATTCTAACAAATTTGGCTAATTTTTTTAGCTGGCAAGCGTGAGCTGTATTAAAAACCTTATCCATGTGCAACGCACTTGGTCTTAAGCTACTATACCACACAAGTTATTGGGTATATACATTTGTGTATGAGTGTTGGCATAATTGCTTGTTTTGCTTGTTTTGCCTTTGTGCATTATTATTGAGTTTTATATATAAAAATGCTGTCATTTTTTGATAACTATTGATCAGAGTCTAATCATGGATAATCCCCATTACCAGTATTAAAGAATGTCCATGCATGCAGCAGTTGAAGGCAATCAATGTCTTTCAATAGTTTGTCAATGGTGATCAATATCAAGGGTATGCATGGGCATATAGAGCAGAAGTGCCTTCCATAAACATTGGCTGATATTGATTTTGCAAGTTACAAAGACAGAGCTCCACAAGTATTGGGATTCAGAGAGCTATGAATGATGGGTAGATGATCCCTATAATCTACCTGCCTATTCATATTGCTTTACACCGAAGCATGTATTATCAACATTATTCTTTGTATTTCTCTTCTTATAGAAAGTGATGGAGAAAGCAGGCTTGACCAACAGAGGACTGATGTGTGTTTGGAATGTTAATGAGCCTTCAAGACCACAGAAGTAAGTATTCATCACCCCTCCCCCATTGACCCCTTCCCCCATTGACCATTCATTGATATAAACCTTCGATGGTCCAATGTCGGATTAGGGACATTATAATAGGAATTCCTATTATTACAAAAGGAATATTAGGAAACTGCAAAGTTGGTCTCTGCAGCAAGAGATTAATTGTAATTCAATGAAAATTACTCTTCTTGGAGGGGGAGCTATACAAGTTTTCCTTTCAGTAATGGTTATGTGTTTGATCTGTTCCTTCTTTTTTTTATTACTATAACTGTTGGTTAGCGTTTCCGAGCTAAAATCGATCACTGCTTCCACGTTTTTTCTCCCCCGATGACTTGTACTTCCTCTGTACTTCTGTTTTTAAAACTTTTAAATCAATTAATCAAGCATGGTTTATTCCATGGGCTGGTTCAGTTTAGCTCTGAATTTAGGAGCATATGTTTTATGATATCTAATAATATTCATAGTGTGCCGAGTATATAATATTATCTTGGGTAACATTTGTTCTCTTGTAAGGATTCTGGTTCTGAAATCTATGCCTACAACATGTGCCTTCAGTCCATCCAAGGCAACCATGGCTTTCTGTGGAACGGTAAGTTTTCTTTTCAGCTATGATATTTTCCTATCTTCTCACATATTTTGATGCTGTATTTACACCTAAATCAGCTCATTAGAGAATGACATTTTACATCCTTACTTGTTATGTTAATGAGATACAAATGTCTGGTCACATGCCTGCTTTCAACTAATCACTTGATTAAGATATACCTGTATGTCATTATGTTATAAATATTGTTGATGTTTTATTATAACAGGCTGATGATTTGGCTGATGAATGAGATCTGTGATATTATGAAACAAATTTGTTTACATACCCAATTCAATTAGCATTTCCAAGGAATCTGTACTTCTCCAGGCTAATGGCTCTGTATGTGTATGACACTCATCTGAGAGATAAGTCATATTATAAAAACATGTTTGCCAGTATATCCCAATAATGAATGGTACTTCTTTTGAATGTGTCTTTATCCTACCTGGCCAGGCTGATGGCTCAGTATGTGTGTGGGACCTGAGAGAACCGTCCAGTATGCATCTCAAGTGTGAGTTTGGTTGGGGCCATATCATGGTCAGAGTACCGACCTACAGCACAGAGGCTGGTAGCCCTGATGAGAGCCACCATAGTAGAGTGGTTGCTATGCAACCCATCGTCAGTGCAGACGATGCGCAGAAGGCCACATCCAAGTCCAACTTTGGTGGTAAGTTAAAGGCAGAATCAAGTGAAGAGTTGCTAAAATGTTCATCCTTACATATAAAAGTGAATACCGGGTAGGCAATTCTAGAAATGAAATGTTTTCAGTACCTGACATTGACTATGGGAAGTAATTCAAAAGAGGATCATTAATCAGTGGTCAGATCAAAGGATGGTTAAATAAAGGGTTAAAATACTTCAGTCTTACAGGAAATATTGCACAGAAACATCAATTTCCAAATTAAAATTGTATTATAGGGCTACCTAACTCACATACCAGGATGCAAACAAACAAAAAACAATGGAAAGGTGGAGTCCTGGTAATGATTTCTAATCCCTTTATTGTCTCATACAATACTGGCTGCTACTAAAGAAAAGTCAGAGTTCCTGGTATTCAAAGGGCTCGGACAGGTGATAAATCTGGTACCTACATTTAGTACCTTTGATCAGTCTTTTGTCATGATCGATACATGACAATGGGTTGAGCATATAGTAAGCATCACATGGCATATATGTATTGTCAATATGTGAAGATTAAAGATAAATCAGAAGTGATCATGGGAAGAAAACAATGTAATCTGAATAGAACTTCCAATTTATTGTACTTTTCTGTTTTCTTTCTTTTGTAGATGACTCAGTGGGATTTTCCTTTCAGCTTGCAACAGTAGATGAGAAAGGAACTATCAGTTTCTGGGTATGTTTAATATCATTTAGTTTTCTGTTCTCTTTCTCTCTATTAGATTGTATATTATTTCATCAAGTATGCGTATAAAACATATGGCTGATATGAGATACTGTCATAAAGATGATATTTTTACCCATTCAGATTACATGTTTATTTATTGCAACTATATTGAAAGCAATATGAAGGACATTTCATGGACACTTCATGGACATAAACCGTGCTCACATATCAGAACAGATTAAAATTACAGTTAATGTTTCATAAACTCTATAATTGTTGTAGCATACATATTTCATATACAATTTCAGCAACCCCTTGTTTGGATTGTTATGTCAATTTATGTATTCATCATGTCTTTAATTTTAGGTTGTCATAGAGATTGATAAGCCTGATGATGCTGGTTCAGAGTCTGATCTTGGTAAGTATATTTCCCTGTATGATAACAAACCAAATAACTGTTAAAGAAAAATTATTCATATCACATTTCATTGATTATATCAGATGATATTTTACTCCAGAATACACACTTATTCTAATGTTCCATCTTCTACATGAATGCAAGTCAAGTAAACACACTGCCAGACCAAGTTGGAGCAGCATAACTTTTATAGTCTGTTGTCTGTATTTTCTGATTGAATGGGTATAACATGGAATAGGAGTGCTGTGAAATCTGTAGTAAGCAGAACACATGCAGGGATAACACATGTTATGATGTAAATGATTCGCAGCTTTAATTGTATATCTGTACTATCTTGACAGGTTTGGTACCTGGTGGTAGAATCAAACTCATCAAAAGTTCATCAATACAGCTTCAGATCCCTCTCAGGTAAGCTAGAAAAGTACTCTGTACCTATTCAGATGGATTGACCCTCCCGTATTTCATATACCGGTATCTACATTTAAAAACTTATACAGTAGATTTGCGGGTGCACCATGTGAGAGAGAGAGAGAGAGAGAGTGTTGAGGAGTCCTGAAAAGGACTCTGACTCAGTAATCTTTCTTGGGGGTGTGGTAGTCCTGAAAAGGACTGTTTGTTATCTTTCTTAGCATATAGTTCTAAGGAGAACTATAGCGCTTGGAGAGGATGAGTGGCTCGACGTTTCGAACAGGTTGACTATCCGTCGTCAGGAGTGGAGAATAGCTGGCGTGCGTGAGCTTAAGTCACCTGGGTGCGGACGTCAGGGAAAAATAGGTGACCGGGTTGGCTTGAGTCATCGGGGATTGGGCATGGATGGTCGGCTGGTACTTCTGACTGTTCGTCTGGGCTGGAGTCTCCGGGTTGCGGACTTAGGAGAGTTTCGAGTCGATGAGTGGGGTGTGCTGTCGGCGAGACGCTGTGTGTGTCCCCGACGTAGGCGGCGTTGTAGTCTGTTGTCGTCTGCTGTGTATTGTAGCTGTGGGGCTGGCGGCTGCTTTGGGGGTTCGGCGGGTGGTGGTGGTTGATGTACGGGTGTCTGTCGGGGTGGTGAGGGCGGTGCTGGAGGCGGTGGTGGAGGAGGAGTGACCGGGTACTTGTTGATGAGGGGTTTCCAGATGTCGTTGATGTATAGTCCTGAGTCTTGGGGCACGGTGTTGTGGCGGTGAATTTCGATGGCTTCTCGGATTCTGCGTGTATGCCAGTGCTTCGTTATGGACATGAGATGACTGTTATCCCATTCGATGGTGTGTTCGTGTTGCTGGGCGTGTTTGACGATAGCGGACTTATCCCAATCGCTGAGTCTGAAGCTGGTTCTGTGCTTGGTAAAATAATTTTAAAAGAAATCAAGAGCCCCAGTCAAGGAAAACTTGCTTTTTAGAAATACCTTTTATGTAGATTTACACTGAAAAGATTGCATTGTAAATGGGAAGAGGAAATGAAATGTTAGGAATGGCCAATTAATACATAATAATTGATTCATAGAAGATATCTTTGAAAAACATTATTTGTGTCTATTCAAAGTCTTATGCAGTGTAAAGGGTGAATGAATCTGGGCTTTCTTTGAGAACAAGTTGATTGCTCACACACCAAAATCACTGCTTGTTCTGTCTCTTTAGCTCATGTCAAAAATGGTATTGACATTTTCAAAACATACATGTATTTGTTTTGGTCACAGACTATAAAGATATATATGTTCTTTATTGTAGGGAGCTTGGGTCTATCTACCAGCTCAAGGTGACTGATATGCAGCTCCTGCCATCAAACCCAAATCACTTCTTTGTTGCAACAGATGCAGTAAGTACATGTACCACCAATATATACATATCATATATTTTTATGTTCAATTATACATACATGTAAATAAAATTATCTGCTTGTAGTTTGCATAGAGTTAGATAAGTATGATATTTGAATTCCCAATTGGGTAAATTATGTATAGATAATGGAGATAATCCAGATCGAGATACATTTAAGTCTATGATATGGAAATTGTGGTATGTAATATTAGGAACCATGGAGATGAGATGCACTCATCCTTTAGTATATATACTCTCATTCATGAATTTGGGATTACCCAAACCATTTATATGCACTCCTGCTTTGATTTATGACCGGTGATCACTGACTCGGACATATTTTCATACAAACAGTACCCTACATTAGTAGAGAATAGGAGGATCTAAAGGTTCCCTGTTTGTACATGCCACATGGTACCCAGGCACATAAGTGAAATTGATCAAAAGTAAACTCTTGGCAAACTCTATTGATGATATTGTTTGTGCTGATATTATATTGTTTGAATAGATAAGTCACATGCATACATGTACATGTTAGTAAAATCATGTTTTATTATACTATTGATACTTTTCATATGCAGGGTTTCATCTCACATGGAGCACGAAATACAGAGAGGGTTTCTCCCAAGTACTTTTGGGTTAATGATGGTAAGGATAAAACCTTTGTTTTCATCAAATTCTAAATGATATCAAAGATTCTATGGTATAACTGTCAATGGAAGAATATTACTGAGTAGTGAATGAGTTCAGAAGATTTGGGTTAGTGTTTGTCTGGAATTTTGCATTATATTGTTGAAGTGTACCAATCACGTGCATAAGTAATTTTGTGTATAGCTAAAATGTATCAAATCAACTAAAATATAAACAACTTAAGGATAAAACCTCATGCACAAAACTGAAGTCCAACTTGGGTTCCAAGTCTTTTTTGTATTACTGGCACTTGCTTTAAACTGCCATGTCTCTTTGTAGATGTAATATTCCAAGCTCATATTTTGAAGACATTATAGCAACATATAACCCTTACATCAAAAGCAAAAGATGTTTTGGTGATTGGTACACCTTAAGGAAACAGATTTATGCATGGGTAGTTTATAACAAGTACAGCAATGGCAACACCCAGTATACAGTATTATGATTCAGTCAAATAGCATACACTCCCTCGTTTGGGAACTTTCATCTATGTTTTTGGTTATGTCTAATTGCCCTTGCAGTGTTGTGTTTATACTACTTTGATATTCAAATTAGTGTTCTGGACTTCATTTTTTCAGGTGTACCAGTTGGAGTCAAGTGCATAGATTTCTCACCATTCGATCTCCCTTGCTTTTTGGTAAGTTGAGTTGAACCAATATATCCATGATCGCATTCATCTCTACGCTGACCACTTATTTTTGATTTCTGAACTCACCAAGATTTTGTGTTACGTAGTTCTACCTGTTTAATAGCAGATTTGAAGATTGCTTGAACATGCATTTAAAGAACATTGGTGTTCAGTATACAGTGCGTCCCAGAAAAAACGAAACCGAGAAGTATCGATGTTCTATCATAACTTAATCACAACTATAATTAATGAATGATACATATTTGGAAAGCTTAGAGTCTCCTCTTTCATGTGATGCTACTCAGATGATGCATATTTCACGCATGAGTGATTAAAAGCAATTTGAAGGAAGGAAACCAAAAAGACATTTGGCGGGCGGTATCTGAATTTCGAAGAAAAATTCACATTTCTAGAAAGTTGAATTTCTGCCCTTTCATATGACACCTCAATCAGGAAAAATGAGCGAGGAATGACAAAGTTCTGTTTGTTTAAAGTAGTGCTTGCATTTCCATACTTTTATTAAACGAATTCGTTTTCACTGGCTGCCTGCCGTATCAATAAACGAAATTAACAAAAGACTTAACTCCGTTTCGTTGACAATCAGCCGTAGACGAGAGTCTTCATGCATGGCTGATTGTCAACGAAACGGAGTTAAGTCTTTTGTCAAATCTGCTTTTTGCTACGGCAGTCACCCAGTGAAAACGAATTCGTTTGTTAAAATTATGAAAATGTAAGGGCTACTTTAAACAAACAGAACTTTGTTATTCCTCGCTCATTTTTCCTGATTGAGGTGTCATATGAAAGGGCAGAAACTCAACTTTCTAGAAATGTGAAGTTTTCTTCGAAATTCAGATACCGCCCGCCAAATGTCTTTTTGGTTTCCTTCCTTCAAATTGCTTTTAATCACTCATGCGTGAAATATGCATCATCTGAGTAGCATCAACTAAAAGAGGAGACTCTAAGCTTTCCAAATATGTATCATTCATTAATTATGGTTGTGATTAAGTTATGATACAACATCGATACTTCTCGGTTTCGTTTTTTCTGGGACGCACTGTATATGCCTGTGTATTTTGAATTGGAACATTATTCGGATGAATTATTTAGGTATATGTATAACGGGAAAGGTATTGGATCAGATATAAATTACATTCAACACTAATGAATGAACAAGAAATGGAAGAAGCAACTATTAATGCATACTGTCTCACATCTCATATGGGTTATATAGGGAAAGGGAAAGAGAGGGGAAATAGGAACCAGATAGTTTGAAGCAAACTACCATGTCTTGCTTTGTAAATACACAATTTCTCAATAAAAATTTGAGAGTTGCAAAATAAACTCCCCATATTCCATTTGTTGGGCCTTGATTATATCTCCTGATTCCTTTCTTATTTTCACCTCAAGGCTGCCAGTGGAGATGGAAGTGTACAACTGTTTAGTATAGAGAGAAGTAAGTCTATAACATGTGTATTTTATTTTGTATTTCAACTTTTATTTCATGTGTATTTATAGTAATAAATTACAGCTTTTTGTCATTGAAATCAATACATCCAACAAGGCCAAATGAGCAATAAAAAACGGAAAGTGTGAAATAAATGACCATAAACTTGAAAACTTAAACAATATTTAATATTTATCAAATAGTATGATGTCACAAGAATAGATTGTAAAATTATCACTGTGCCTTTTTTTCCTTAAATACTGACGACTTTCATTCTAGAAGACATCGAAAAGATGTATTCTATTCAAATTAGAAGGTCAATCTAGCAGTAAATTCACCTTTGAAACTATAGTTGCTAATTATTTTCATTAATGTCCTCTGTTTATTGAGTCATATTATCAAAGATTCATTGAGAAATAAAGGTTGGGTTAACCAATTACTTATTAGAACCATGTGGTCTCTTGATTGATCCTTTGAGAATGAACCAATGAGTTAGGTGTTCTTGTGCTGTTCCTAATTCCATCCTTTGGTTATGTTCACTAGGTACCCCACTTGTGAGTTGGCCCAACTCCACACAAGGAATGGCCATAGTAGCCATATCTTGGTCCAGATCCAGACCATCTGTTTTCTATGTGATGGACATCACATCCAAGGTGTATGTCTGGGAGCTATTGGAGAATGATTCTGGCCCAGTCAAGACAGAGCAGTTCACACGTGGAAGGTAAGTTTAACATACAGATATGATTTATGTTTGTAGTATATGTATTTGGTGAATGTACTTGTAATTGAGATTTCCTAGGACTCAATAACTAGTGTACATGTAAAAGAATGTAATATATGGTTGTAAAAGAAGAAAGTTGAAGATTGTTTCTGAAGGTGCTTCTTTGTATGTTTGAATTGGAACATAAAAGTGATTAATATGTCTTGCAACCAGATGAAAACTACCTAAGAGGTTAGAAAGAAATTTAGTTACAATGACATATTCAAAGTGATACATCATCCATGCTGTTCTTATATTCATTCTTCATATATACAACGTGTGAGGGGGTGTTGCAAATTCTTCAAGATAAGCCTGTTTCTATTTGGTACAGAATTATTGTATTACAATAAAATTTGGGTGAAGAAAATTTGAAGGAAATAAAATATCCATAAAGTGTCCCCATTTACATGTATATTTCACTTGCTTTATGCTTCAGATTACTTCAGCACAATGTTACATTTGTGTATTATTATCAATATTGCCATTGTGTCAATTTTAAAGTACTCAATTCACCCACTATCAAGCAACTGTAATTTGATTATTGAAGTGAAAGACATACCTTATAATCTGCACATCTTGAGAGTACTATTAAGATGCCTTTATACTATTTCTATTCCAGATTGTCAGCTCTTGCTCTAGCCAACGATCATGCAGCTACAGGGTGGGGTGTAGCAGGCAGGAAACCAGAAATGGTAAGTTTAGCTATCTTATTAGAGTTAGACTGTTGGAAGTATATTTATTATCACCTAATTCTTCCTTATAATACTCTTTACTCTACAGAAAGATTTAAAAAAAAAAAAAAAATTTACTTTATTAATATGGTGGTACTGAAATATGTCTACCAGTCATTTAGACTGTTAGGCAATAGACCGGTTTTCGAAGATATTCAAATTTGTATGCATATCTTAAAACAAATTTTGTTCTTGAGAATCTGAAAGCTTGCCCAAGCCTTGCTGACATAGCAACAAGTAATGTATGCAGACTGGATTCCAAGTATTGTAGTTCATTCAGTAATAACAGGTGAATTAAAAACATACATGTAGTCCAAATTCATGTAATAATCATCACAGATTCATTGTAAAAGAAGAATAGTTCAATGTCATCCTTGTTAAAGGTTGATTTAGTGAGCCCATTATTCTGTGTCTTTTTTTCCAGATTATCACTGATGAGATGGGTTCTTTGGATGTGCATCTTCTCAACTCTCGATTCTCAACAGCCACTGCCAGTGAATTAGATTCATTCAGTGATCTCCTAGAGCAGCTCATATGAAGAGAGGAACATTGCTGGTTGATCAGTTGAAATCGCATCGAACCAGAGACTTTCATGTGCATGGAATATTTACAAATTTCTCAGTGGTTCAAAATTCAGAAAGTTCCATGCCATGAAATGATTAATTCACTATTGACATATTTAACACTACATGATTACAATATCTTGAATTATCTTGCTGTGAAAATTGCCATCCTTTGGGTCATGAAAGTTTCTGGTTTGCAGTAGAGCTTTTGTGAATATGATGCTTGAATTTCTTGCTCTTTCTTTACATTTTTTTCTGAGAGAAACCCATTTACTATTAATGCATTTCAATTTGATAGGTGTTCTGTCCCAGAAAAATTGTGGTGACATGTCATTCAATTCACCTGTTTTGTATGATATGTTATGTATGAGATGAATCTATGCATACATTAGTAGTTTCCATGTTGAACAAGTCTCATGTCAGCTTTAAAGTCATCAAGATCAGTATGTGTTCTAGTAGTATGTACAGAATTTGAGTGCATTGAAAATGAGGAAAATGTTGGTACATATCTGGAGTTTCATACCGGTATATAAAATGTGACATATATATGTAAGAACTGAAACGAAATGGGGTAATTTAAGTCACTCAAGCCAAAGCTAGGTTCATTACGTAGGTGAATTTATTTATGTGTTTTAGTGTGTATTTATTACGAAGGTAGCTGTGAGGTACCTTAAGATGTAAATGAAGAATAATTTATGAGCATCTCTGTTTTACATGGATACATTCGTTTTGTTCACTTATGAATGTAAAAAAGAACATGCTTTAATGATTGTTTCAACTCTATCAAGGATGGAATTACCATTGACAGTTCTAAAACATTGTAGCTTAATAGCATCTTGAACTCTACTTTATCAATTTGATCTACATGTTGTCCACCAAACAAACTTTGTGTGCAATTAAAAGTAAAGTGTAGGGACATGTATGTTGATACAACTAATGCACCTTGATTTTCTGTTCCTATAAAATGTACATAATTGTAGAAAGAATTCTTTGCTGTCAAATTCTATTTTCCATAGCAGTATTTAAACACGTATTCTCTATTTTGTCAGGGTGTATGGCTGTTATCATAATTTTGGCCTTTCAGAATGGGGGAAAAGGTTATTGCAGCATTTTCAGCCAGATTACTGTTAGAAAATGTAGGGAAAGTGACTTCTTCACTTCATATTTACTTTTCTTACAATTCAAAGAATTCTATCTTGATATATTTTGTGTAAAATTTGTACATCCATGTCAATAATGAAGAGAATTTACATATTATAAATATATTTGTAAATAGTGTAAGCATTTTGTAAATGTGTGACTATTAGAAAAAAAGAGTATAGAAAAAGAAAAAAAAAAGGAGAAACTATAAGAGTAAAGGCTCTGTTGAACACAGACCAGCTGTAAATCTCTATTTATGTCAAGTGGAAAAATAACTATTCCTTTCAAATCAAGAGCAGAGACGGATCCGATATGGTGTTCGCATGGTATTGCCAGAAACCAGCCATAATACTGGCACAACAGGTTAAAAAGTTTCTGGATGAAACACATTATCCTGCAATGTTAAGGGTAGTGGAGGGAGGTGGGGTAGTAATTACCAATATATGCCACTCATTCACAAACTATCTGTTCAGAGCCACAAGGGCATCAACTCATTTGACATCATTTCACAAAGTGTTAGCCCCCTTCTGGCTGTAAGCAGACAATATGTTTTATGGATTAAGAAAAAAAGAATTATCTCTGCTTTAATTTGTTTAAAGTAATGTCAAAAAAGAAGATGAAGGTACAATTCTTAAGTATTCCGATGTAATTTTTGTTCATACTTCCAGTTGCATTTAAATAAATTTACAGCAATTCTCTCCTTTTATTTCCTCTATGCAGATGCAATACTAATATTGTAAATGAGTATATGGGTTTCCTTTATTTGTTCAGTCACAGCCACACTATTCACGTATGTCATTGGCAATATCAATTGATGTCTATTGGTAAATTTTATTTTTGTGTGATATGTTGTTTTGCTGACTGATTAAAATCTGTTTGTCAGGTGTCTCCTAATTACATTGCGTCTTATGTCATTCATGTGTATTTTACAACAGAATATTCTTTAAAAGATAGGTTGGATATGTGGGGGTTAATTAGACGAAATAGACCGGGCAATGTTCCACAATATAACCCATTGAAAGGCATGTATTACAATTAACACATTTCAATGAAATGCCAGTGAAGTTTTTTCACGTATTTCAATTTATGCACATTTCTCTCTGAACCCTTGTTTACCAACTATTTGAATCTCCTTTGTATTCCTATTTGCATGTCTATAAATGGAATCCACTTTGCAAAACATTACCGTTATGTTATTATGTTAGGCGAGCCTCTGGCTGGCTCTTTAGTCAAGACAAACTTTTGTTCAAAATGTAGGCAGAGAAATTAGTCGTCAAGATTTGCCCATGAACAATCGGATACTAACAAATTATCAAAGATGAGAGAAATGTGGTTTTATTGAGGGCAATGTAGACCCAATTCATCAATAGCAACCAAAAATGGGCCAGTCAATATCATTGTTTTGGTTCACTTCATAGTGTATCAGGAACAAGTTCCCAAATGAAAGAGAACAAGGAATATGCGGTACACATGTCTAATCTATGTGTGATGGGATGCATAAGTATTATAGTCTATATTTTTCTTTTCGAAATTAAAAAAAGGCAAATAACATATCTATAAACTACAAGTTTCTATCCAAGGAAATGCAACTGCAATCACAACGCCGGGCAAGGTAATTGTCAAAGAAAAGATTCTTTATTCTATCTTAATGTATTTTTGGTACATTTTTGCAATTTACAGCATATTCTTTTTTCCATAAAGAGCAAACAAACTGAAATTTGGTTGGATACATGAGAAAGTAAATGGTATTATACAGTTAATACAAGTGAAGATGAGTATATACTTTGCATGCAAAAGAATACAATACAAAATTCAGCAAAAAATAATCTTAGCGATAAAGACCGACTATATATGAAAATTAATATTTTGTTATATACAGTAGCTACTTCAGAGAAATATGCCAGAGAAAGAGAGTAATCACAATGCTGATCACATTTGAAGTCTACAAGTAACCCTACATCATCACAAAAGCAATAACATGTACTTTCCATTTTATCTAATAAAAAATAATCAATAGAAGGTATTCAACAATATCAGTCCACATATTGACATCAGACTTGGCAACTTTTGCACAAAAAAGAGAGATATAGAGGTAGGCAATGAAAGAGAGAGAGAGAGGGGAGAGAGAAAGAGAGAGAGGGAGAGAGAGAGAGACAGGGAGAGAGAGAGAGAGAGAGGGAGAGAGAGAGAGGGAGAGAGAGAGAGACTGAGATCTTGTAACTTAATTTTCCAAATTCTGTGGAATTAAGATGAAGGAATATAATAATCCATGAAGTGTCTACTGAGTTACTTTTTTTTTTCTAAACCTTAACTTGAACTCATAAAATACAAAAAATACAAATGTTGTAAGACACAACAAGACAAGTTGTTTTGGTAGCACATGTGAAAATAATGTTAATTCATGAAAACTAAAACTCTTACAATATACAACATTACTGAATTACACATTAAGTACACAATGTGGATGTCCTCTAATATCAGCTACTAAATTCTGATTTCAAGGAAAAATAGGATACAAGGGTAGACAGTGTTTCATTACAATATTAGTGATTTTTATCTCAAAATGCAATCTTTGTACACAAATATAAAATGTGAAATATACAGATTTCTAATCAGCTGAACATTAAGAAAACAAAGGTGAAAAACTATAATGATCTTTAAACCAAAAACATGCAGGCTCTTTATAAGACCGAGCATGAAAGTATTGTACAACTATAGTTAAACATATAACTATAATGATGAAAAGACATTCAACTATTGTACCTGCACCAAGCCTACTTCAGTAATAACTAATGAGCCTTTGTGAATTATCTCTGTTGTAATTTGATCACATAGACTTGTCATTTCTTCAGACAGTCGGGAATTTAAGATGATGCAGCTTAAAGTTAAATCATTTGCTCAGGAATGAATGCATACTGACTATGGCGCAAATATGATAGACAATATAAATTAGAAGTACTGTAAAGCCCAACGTATTGATTTTGCGTAAAAGAGTTCAATTTTTTTATTGGAAAGAATGTTTAAATCATAAATAAAATAGCTAAGCCAAGAATTCTTTGTAACTTGAGAAATACAGATACTTTGGTCAGGAATAACTTCCTGATCTGAAACAAATAAATATAGACATAAACATAAAAATAAAATTTCTCATGAGAAATAGTTGATGAAAGATTTGATGAAATGATCTAAAAATCACTCCTTGGCCTTTCCTATAAAATGGAATTATCTGTATTCTCTAAAGCATAAACATAAATTAACAAACATGAATGAAATAAGTCAAACAAAAAGAAACAGTGTACTATGTAAAAGTAATAAAAAATAAGTAAAATGATAATAATGTATTAAACAGACATTGTTGCAGCTAAAATTTATCAATAAATGTGAGTCACCTCTGTCTCTCTGTAATTGCTTCCATGTTGTAACTAGGAATAACAATAGGGTATTGTTTCACAAAACTTACATAACTTTACTGACATACCATTGAAATGTGTGCTATTTTTAATACATGCATTTCAATGGGATGTCAGCAAACTTTTACTTATGACAGTTTCATGATAAACTGCTTAAATGTCAAAACTTTGACTCTGGTTAATTTCTTACATATTGATGTGAAATTTGTTCTGCTAGTAGGCATGTACTATCCCTCTAAATATCCAATGCCTGGGAAGGTTTTGTGATATGAAAGATAAGACTCCCTGAACCCAGATACAGTTCACAATTGAATTATTCATACCCTTATCAAGTTTTTTAATTGTTTAAGTACCGGTATGTTAAAAATTGATTTGTCCCGATTTATGTTTCTTGAGGATGTGACATACTAAAGCTTACTTCTGCAGGTATTCAACATAGGCCCTAGCTAGTTAGAAGTGTCCTTCTTTCATCCTTGAGTTAGGGAAGACAAAACAAACATCAGATTTACAAGGGTGTGAATAAGTCAGTTGTTAACCGTATAGGTGTGCATGGGTGACTTGGAATAAGTTCTTTATAACATATATACACTTATTCAGGTAAAAAATAATACCTAGTAACTGTCAATATCTATTAAAGTAAATGTTCTTTACTCTATTGAAGCACACCTTACATAATACACTCATTCTGAGTCCAAACACAATCAGTTCTCAATACTTTCAATATATTACCTCTACTTTGAAGAAAAATCAAACAAAGAAGAACAATGAAGAATTTTTAAATAGAAATAATTCTAGCTTTCATCATAAATCAAAGAGATGACTTATCTTCATTTTTGCAACAAAGATTAGGAAACAGATCAAATCTGCTCATTCTAACGAAACCTCCTCATCAATGAAAGCTAGAAAAGTGGATTTGGCAAGTGATGTCAAAAGATAAGATACTAACACCTGTGTACAAAAACAGCTTTTCCCTGCTGAAATCATATTATGATGCAATTTTTTCAAGAACATAGGAAGAAATTCTGGCCACCTTTCCACTTTAATCATGTAGCTCTCTACACTACATGGGCATCGGCTTGTTTCTTCAAAGATTAATCCTATACATTGGTATTAAGCGGTTAAGACCTAGTTCCCATGTGCCATGGTAAATCACCTATAATAAACTGCAGTGAAAAACAACATGACACAAACTTAATGCACTTAGCATTTTTGTATAACACACGGATAAGTGTAATCATATATGGAACCTGCCAATCATTTCCAAATAAAATGTTTTTCATTTTTTGTGTGACATTGTTTTGAGGAGGTTTACCATGTCACATGTGTATGGAGCTTAAGCTGAGTACCTGTTGGCCAGATAGAAGCCTAGCTGTCTTAACTGAGTATCAACTGCTTGTATCTGGGCCAGACAGCTTGGTGTCTAGGTCTGAACCTCCACTGCTTTCTGAGTCTGAAGATACTTCCATTTGTGAGGCTTCATCCAGCTTCACTTTGATGGCTTTGAGTGTCTTAAGGAGGGTAGCATAGTCAAACTTCCCTCTCTTCTCACCAAACGGATCCTGAAATAAAGTATTGAATCAGTCAAATATATTTTCATACCATACTCTGAAAAAATTATTACAAAATTATACATTATTTGTGCATATACTTTGTAGTACTTTTCCTATTAAATCAAATTGTATTTTGTAGCTGGGTTGTCTGCAAGAAGGCTGTAAGAGCCATGCATTATCAATGGCAGTAATACCCTTCTTGCTGGCAGCTGAAGCATTCTGATCTTTTATAAAAAGATGACACAGTGCATGTTCACAACATGGGGTGCCATATTTACCTGCATGGGCTGGCCTGTTAGATGCATCCTGTCCTGTACAGTGGTGATATAGTAATCATAAAAATCAGGGAATGATGTTCTGTTTACTTGCCTGGCAACAAATAGAGAGAAATGGGAGGGAAAACAAGATAGTGAATCTAATTAGTGTGTAATAAAACAATTAATACAGTAAAATTGTATCAAAAGGTATTTTTTATCAGTTCCATTAGAGCATCATAGAGATTTTTGCTCAGTGAAAAAATAGACTCTTAATATGCAAAAGAATTTTCTAGGTTCATGTACATTTGAAAAGGAAATCTTCAAGAAAACACATGCCACGTCTTAAGTTTCACTTTGCAGTACTTTGGGATAATAAACCCATAAAGAGTAAACATGTGAATCATCGAACAATGATAACAATCATCACATTTATAGAAGACACATATCAAGTTGCACCATAGTATTACTACTACTAGATCGAGCGTACTTGCTATTTTTCCCCCACCAAGTTCTCTTTGGAACTTTCTTTCTCTAAGAAAGAAAAAACTTAATATGACAGATGAAGAAAACAAATCACAAATAAAAAAATATATCCACTAAAATGGTTAATTTTACCCGGTCTAAAGGGTATAATTCTTAATAGAACAGGGCTCCCAACCTAAAAATGCTTTGTTGGAATGAAAGAAAATGAAAGGATTGACAAAAGACGTATAAAAGTTCTTACTGTAGTTCTGCAGGTATGTGTTTACTGGGATGTTCAATCATATCACACACTGCAACCCTGACAGTCTCATGACGGATGCAATCATTATATCTCTGACAATCACCAGGATGGCGCTCCTAATAAAACAAACAAATAAACAGAATTATATTGTTTAAGTCATCACATCTTTCTAAAATACTGCACACATTAAGGTAAAATGTGCATGAGCACCAACTTCTTGCAACATTGAAATTTACAAATCGCAACCTTGAAAACTGAACACCATGATAAAACCTGTGTTCATTCATATTTGTATTCATATCATTTTTTTGTCGGGCCATAAACTACACATAAAACCTGGACTATTAAAAGTACAATTGTTTTCTTTCTATTTTGCAAATTTACTTTTAATCAATGGCAATTAAATTATGGTACTTAAAATTTGCATTCAAATGCAACTTTTTATGTAAGGAATCAACTGATCATAGGTCAATCCAATCCACAGAGGATTTTGTATAGTGCCATTTTCTTGCTGTTCAGTACAAGGCAAACTAACCTTCTACATTCAAGAATACTGCTTATTTTGTGGCACATCAATTTATGGGAAAATTATGAATACTGATAAGCTTCTGTTCTTACAAGTTTAAGTTCAAGAATCAGGGTCACTAATATCTAACTAATTCCCCTTTTATTTTATGCTTGCAAGGAGACATTATGGTTAACTATAAGTACACAATAATACAAATATGAAGGGTAAGTTAAAGAACTTTATGTACACAAAGACTTCTCATTTATTACAGTGCACAATGGACACATTTCACATGATCATGTCTGGATCATCCGTAACTCAAAACATCATGTATGTTCTTTGTAAATAAAAGTAAAAAGTAAGTTCTTACTTGTTCAAATCCTGGTTCATTGTGATATGGTTTCTCATTCATGAGTGACTGTATGGACATGAGCACACTCGATAAGCTCTGAGCTGGGCTCCAGGCTGGGCCTCTCCATGTTCTATGAACACAACATCAAAAGATATGGGTGGGGAAAATGGAAATAAAGATCATGATAATATTGCATGACAAAGAAGAATCATAAGTAGAAAATAAAAAACCCAGAGAAGATAATTTGGTATGAACAAATTAAATTTGAGAATATCAATAAGTGTTCAAGCATACATCCAATAACATTATATAGATTCTAGAGTGAAAAGAGATAAATCTTGAGTGTCTAAAAATATTCCCCTTCCCCCTCCTCAGACATGATACATACCATTTTCATTTCTCTCTATATATGTCATTCATAACAAAAATTAGAAAAACAGGTCTTCATCATCATCAATTAGGAAAGAAACGTAAAAGTAAATTTCTAATATTTTGCCTAATCAATCCTCCCTTTAATGCCATTTTATGGTATGTAAGTATGATCACAGGTCATGAAATTATGCTCATTATCAAAAAGATCACATATCTTTTTATTGATCACAAATGCTTTAAAAAGATTACCATAATAAAGAAAAACATGATCAATTTTACAGTGCTCCCATTAGTTGGTGAAGACATGTCGCCCTGTGCCACATCTTGCAATGTACATGTAAACATTGTATCTACCTGTCTACCATTTTGACCTGTCTCCCCCCCCCCCCCCACTCCCTGATTTTGTGATTTAAGTCCCTCTCCAGAGATTCCTGGATACGCCACTGCATGTAGTAGCACTCACCCTAGAATGCTGAGGCAGACTTTACCACTCCTATAGAGGTTAGGATTAAACCTGACAGAGCCGTCTCCTGTAGTCATTAACTTGATCCTTGGTGGTCTGATAGGGTAGTCAGGAGGAAACTTGACAAAGAAGTGAAAGAAACCACCTTCATATGGGGTGTCAAATGGGCCTGTTATTAGGGCATGTACCTGTAAGTTTACAGAGAAAAAGGAGATTAGTACTTTGATTATGATCCAAATCTTGTGATTTCTGCTATCTCTCTCTCTCTTTCTCTTCCTCTTTTTTCTGTTCTTAACTCTCTCTAACTTTCATTTCTTCAGGGTTCAATATAGTCTCTATAATGTACAGTGTACATATTCAATAACAAAATATTTGAATAATTACATTGACACTAAATACCATTTGTAGATACATAACCTAAAAATAAAGTGTGTACATATACCGTATATAACGGTGTATAAACCGCACTTTTTTGCCGCCGAAAAATTTTCAAAGTCGGGGGTGCGGTTTATACACGGTACACAAAAAAAAAAAAAAAAAAAAAAAAAAAAAAATTTTTAAGTTTCAATTATGCCCCTCCACCTGGCGCTATGCCTGGCAATGTCTCCCAGCTCGGTAATCGGTGTGTTGACTCACCACTCGGAAACTAGAACAACACTCAAATTTGTCAGTAAGTAATCTTTCTGATAGATCTCAATATGTAGTTTATAATAATAATTCCTCCAATTTTTCTTCTATTACATGGTGTACCACAAGGTTCTATCCTAGGTCCCTACTGTTTTTTAATTTACAGTACCGTAATGATCTTACACACACAAAAAAAAATCTCGGCAAAAAAAAAAAAAAGGGCGAAAAAGAGGGGTGCGGTTAATACACGAGGGCGGTTTATACAACGTTATTTACGGTATTTCTTATATTCAGATGACGCTAGCTCTAGGTGATCTTTTTACCCCCCCCCCCCCCTCATCCATACTAAATCACTTCCCTGTCAAGCTTTGAGAGAATCAGCCATGAAAAGTGACTTGGGGAAAAGCTCATTTTTTTGTAAATTTGGCTGAAACTTTACATTTAAAAAAAAAAGAAAAAAAGTAATAATTCTCATTTAATAAAAAATTGAAAACGTAGATATCAGTGACAACAAATTGCCTTTGAATACCCAATATCAGAGCTCCGATGGGACAGAAACATGAGGAAAAGGATTGAAAGATTACTCTTCAAAAAGTAAATTTTAGAACTATTCTACGCTCTGAGATCCTCCTCTTGTCTAGACCGAATTTTCCGTCTCTTTCGTTCGTTAGCCTCTTATTGGGGTAGGGTCGGCCGGCTCTCTCTTTAGAGACGGAAACCGTCTATACACATTCCCATGATAACGCCACGGCCATTTCAGGTCGTAGCGTTTTGCCCCCAAAATCCCCCAAAATGTCATTTTACCTCGTGCATGTTATATTGTAAATTAGGCCTAGGCTATAATAATTCAGTTCCACTTACCAACTTGACTGAAATAATCAGTTTAATAGTCCCTTTTAAGGAAATTATGGGTCAAAATCGAAATCCATTTTGAAAATATTTTCAAAATGGATTTCGATTTTGACCCATAATTTCCTTAAAAGGGACTATTAAACTGATTATTTCAGTCAAGTTGGTAAGTGGAACTGAATTATTATAGCCTAGGCCTAATTTACAATATAACATGCACGAGGTAAAATGACATTTTGGGGGATTTTGGGGGCAAAACGCTACGACCTGAAATGGCCGTGGCGTTATCATGGGAATGTGTATAGACGGTTTCCGTCTCTAAAGAGAGAGCCGGCCGACCCTACCCCAATAAGAGGCTAACGAACGAAAGAGACGGAAAATTCGGTCTACCTCTTGTCATGACAGATAAACATTGTCTACTTTAGAATGTACATGTAGAATTCCAACAAGAAATAAATTTTTACCCTGGTGATATCTTCCTCAGGTACAATACACATTCCCAATGGTGGATCCGTATAGATGTTCATGATGTCCCTGTAATCAATGTTTAAAAAAAAATGATTGTGTCAAAAGCATTTCTTAATTTAAAAATTCAAACCAAGTGTAGGATATTAAATTTAAAAAACAACAACAACCAGTCAAACAATGCAATTGTCAAACTTAAAATACTTTATTTTATTCATACGATGGCAATATCTTTTTCATAGAGTTGAGCTTTGCCTTTGACTTTGATGGAAATTAAAAGACAGACGGATGCAATGTACAATAGCACTCTTTGACTTTTGAGATGACATATAGTTTGATAGATCAGAAGACAGGCTGGTAAATCGATCAATCAAACTATGAGATACAAAGATATAGATACTGATCTATAAATAGAACAAACAAAGAAGCGAAACACAGATTTGGCAATCAACAAATTGTACTACGAACATGATCTCTATCTTAAATTTATTCATAGGGTCTATATTCATTCATTCTGTTCATCCAATATTGAAATATGACGAAAAGTCACGACATACGGATACGGATATCATACAGATATATATAGCACATGCAAAGATTAATTTTATCAAACCCTGCCAGCTGCCATACAAACCTTTTAATTCGAAGTAGACACAGCTGACTTGGTTTCTGGTTTTCCCAATCCTTGCATTTGATAGGATCCCATGGGCTGAGCTGAGCTTGTACTAATTGAGAAGCCACGAGAGTCGCAGTGGCTTCAAATTGTTCTTCATCTGGCTCCTCCATTGTCTCCATATTTCTGATGATTTGAACCCTGCTTTAAATTGTCACTCTTACAATTAAAATCACTAGAAGTCAAAGTTCAAAACCCTTGCTGAATTAAGTTGTTGCTATTCACTGGAAACTGAAGTTATGACTAAACTGGACAGTCCAGTTTTGTATGCACTGCACAACTGAGAAAGGGAAAAGTGGAAAGACAACAGCTCTTATATGTAGGGAGGGCTCTACTAAATAGTACTAGAATCGAATCTCCAGTAAGTAGTCAGAACATATTCTTCTAATCACTTAAAAATGCACTGCCCCTTCAGCTGCCCTGGCATTCCAGGCTTTGAGAATGATAACGAGACGAGTACGCGAGTGCACACTGATTCGATAATTCGAGGGATGCACGAATGTCGAACGGGTTTGGAATGGCTACTGATTTGTGCGCACCAAATCAAATGAACTCACTGGCACTGAACTAGAATTCGGCAAAAAGTGAAGATGAAAACTTGGAAAGCAATCGTAGAGAAAGAATGTCAACATTCAATGTTAATGGAATGCGTACAAAAGGCGCTGTCCTTAGAAATAGCCGAACATGGCTTCTCTTTAAAATGCAAATGTCCTGGTTTTCCCCATTATTTTCTCGCTCGGTCAGTGATTTCAACACATTTTGTGTACTGTACTGCAATGTACTTCAATGTTTACTCTAGCCTTTATATCAGTCGGTGTCATCATTGAGCATTAATCATAAAAAGCCAGTATTCTCAAGGAAGAGGTATAAAATCATGAAATGAAAAATAAATTGTATTAAAAAGGAAGTGTTTCAAACTTCAAACAAACATTGCCACTTACGAAATATATGAATGAAGTAGTTTTCACTATTAATTACCATGTATCAGGTAAAAAGAAAATTATGTTTATGGCCTTAAAGTAGCCTATGCAATAAACGTTATAAACTGGGATAACTGACTGCAATTTTAGAGGTTAAATTCTCCATGGGTTTTTTTTTCCTTTCATTTTTAATGCAATTATCACCTTCAAATGTGTTCTTTTCTATTTTAACTGTAACGTGTTTGCAAAACTGTATTTTGTTTTATATGCTTCGTAATAGCAAGTGAAATGTAATTAGGTATTATGTGATTTTAAGTGCATTTTTATACTATGAATGGACAGGATCATATTCCTTGGTTCTCTATTTCTTTTGTTCTAAAACACATTAAATATCCTGTGTTATAATCATTCTCGTGTTATATGGAACAAAACTTTCATGAAACCTTTAAAAAGGTGTCCTATAAAAAAAAAAAATGTTTTTGATGCATCCTTAAAATTGTGCTTTGGGGTATAGTACTGGCATTTTTTATATCAGATTTTTTTTTTTCTTTAATTAATTATGACAGAAAATGTTGAGCAACAGTTTCAGTATATGAATGAAAGAATATTTCATCTGTTTACAGCCAGGAGGAATCTTGAGAGAACAATTTCTTTTTCCTGACTATGAATGTTTTTTCCAGGTCCAGTAGGGTATATATAAACATCTTCAGCAACACTCGCATAAAAATGACATTCTCAGCATCATTTTCAATCATCCAGTCTCAGGGGCCCAAAAGGCAGTGTAGGTTAAACATGGCTCAACCAAGTTCAGACACATGGAAGGCCACAGTTCATGGTTTGCCATAGCGCAACATAGCACATCTGATGTATCCAAAGTGGATTCCATCTTTAGAGAAGCCAGTCTTAAAAAAAACTAGGTCTATTACTGGTGATATGGAGAGTTGGAGATGATGACATCTCGCACTCTGTAAATATATGTCAACTGTACGCATTTAGCCATGGATTATACATTGCTTATAGTTAAATGACTTGCAGTATATGGGCCACAGTATTATTTGTTCAACCTTCCTGTCTTTCTTTCACTATGATTATACATGTATCACTATGACCATTGTCACCTCTCTGGCCTGTCTTTTCTCTTTATATCTCTTTCATTTCATTTCATTCTGTATCGCAATTTAAACACTTCAATAATCAGGCAAGATACATTCTCCATTTCATAATACATGTTAATAACAATTTTCAAAATATTACAATGTAAGTGTTGCCCAGAGTACAATACATTTCTACAACACACGAAGCAAGCATATGTGTAACATACGTACCAAGGGATGGTCTAGCATAGCAATTGATATAAACTCTCTCACTCTCTTCAACTGATCCTCTATACTTCTACCATGTTGAGAGGTTATATTATATTCATCTAAAGTTAAATCATGTCCTTTGTGTCACAGAAATAACACAAGGTTTATCATTCATGGAAAACTCTGATAGATGTGATATATATGCTACGGAGAGGAGAGCAAGAGAGGAAATAATTGATATGACAATGCTTCATGCAACTGTGGAAACAAAGCTGTGGCATTTCAAGACTAATGCACTTTCCATAGCAACACTATATATATCATAGTATCACTAAAAATCATAAAATTATGAAATTAGAAGCATCATAATGGTTGTTCAAATTTCTATATCATCGACAGACAACTGGACATAGCAAAATATAATGCTTGAACATAAAATACTTCTATTTACTAGAAATAAGAGTTTGAAAATAAACATAAATCTAGAATCAATAATGTCTATGCACCAACAACAACATTAGTTTTTAGAAGAAAAAAAACAAACTAAATTAATAGAATTTGTTGCCACTTTGTTGAATTCAAGCAAAACGCGATAAATGACATACACATATGCTTGCACAAAATGGAAATTCAAAATGCCACTTTCAATTCCTGGTCATTTTTCATCTTTAAAAAAGGAAAGAAAAATAAATTAGCCATAAAAATTCATTTAATAAATACAACAAAATTCATAGAAAATACGTTGTGCTTATGAAATAGTCTTTACTATCCCGCCTTTGTTTTTTCCCGTCAAGTCATCCCGTCTGAGGAAAGTATCTCATTATAGACTTAAAAGATATCTTTCTTCATAGAGCATTAATTCTTTTTATACCTTTTCTCTTCCTTCATATTCTCATTCGTACAAAATTTCATTATCAGAGCTCACATTCATCTAGAAACATACATCATTTCAGAAATCTGCTTATGTCTGTACAGGTTAATTTCTGAAAAAGAGAATGTTCCAATCACAAATGTTTCTTATCACATGTATCCAATGCAAAATGATATACTTCTAAAACAAACAAAAAAGAAATTGTGCATATATTCCATCTTGATTGCTGGACCAGCGTCACCGGCTCATAAGAAAGGATCGACATAAATCCTGTGTTGCATCCTAGTATATATGTATTTGTGTATTCTGATAAAATAGTGGCTACAAATGTTTCTGCTCTTTAGTTTTGTTTAATTTTTGTTTAATTTTTGTCTGTGTGGTCGAGAAAATGGATATTGACCACAAAAGGTTAATTAAAGGAAAGGTGAAGTTTAAAGCCCACTGCACACTATGCGATGTGACTCAAATCTGATTTTGGAAAAATTTGCAATAGCTTTTGATATCAAAATATGTAAAATGTTAATGAGCGGGGTTCTATGTTGCTTATGATTCTTAAATCAAAATTTGGGGAACGTTGCAATCTCTCTCTCAAAGGAGAAAAAGACAAATCAGTTCTGAATCAAAGTGATGTCAGTCTAGTGGTGTGATGGTCTACGAATTGGAGCTGATTTGGCATTTACTCCAACCAGCATCCTTTCAATGCACAGAATTTCAATTTGTAGTCTTCTTACCATTAATCAGACCCTAAATTAAGAAGATTATATTGGTTCAAATTTTCATATCTAATACTATTGGAATTTATTAAAAAATTGGATCACAGTCGAGTTGTATACTGTGCAGAGGGCTTGAGACCATCTCCACACGCAAGAGTTTAATATCTGACACATGTATATTTTATCCAACTATTGTCACTTTTGTAGTTGTCCATGCACTTTGGAATCTATTTAATGGCATCAGGACCACTCTCATTAACGTAGATAAAAATATTGGCATTCTGTTGTACATGTACTATTGAAATAAGGATCTTTCTGGGCATTCAAAAGCTAAACCTCTCCATTCCTTTATATTTTCTGTGGTTTCTGAAATATGAAGGACCTCCACTACATAACAGGTATACATCGTTATCATCATTACTCAGTTCTCTCTAGATTTTCTGGAGAAGATATAAGAGCAAACAT
This sequence comes from Strongylocentrotus droebachiensis, assembly GCA_035222895.1. Classification (NCBI taxonomy): domain Eukaryota; kingdom Metazoa; phylum Echinodermata; class Echinoidea; order Camarodonta; family Strongylocentrotidae; genus Strongylocentrotus; species Strongylocentrotus droebachiensis. The sequence goes on along the minus strand of JAVYIG010004199.1, from coordinate 43,120 downwards.
ATTCTATGCTCAGTTCCACCTGTAAATTTGCATTTTATCTAGCTCCTTTATGATACCTACTGTAAGAACTGAAAAAATATGGTGGATTCACTATCCACACAGCACCACAAGTGTTTAGTTTATTTCATGTGATGTATTCTGCGAAAAAGTAGACAAAAATATCAGCTGGGGCATCGTTATACATGTATATCCTATGAGATGAGAGGATTTAATCAGAATATTTGGTGGGGAAGGATTCGATTTAAATAGCTTACCCAGTGTGAAATTTTTTGCTGATCAAATACATATCAGTCTTATTGACCCAACTCAAAGATGTTTTGGTAATTTTTGCCACTTATGGCCATTATGGTGATTTTGGGTCGAGGGTAATTTTTTCAATCGTTTCTATCGCAAACGAGATTTGATGGACCTATACCTACTGTAAGAACTGAAAAAATATGGTGGATTCACTATCCACACAGCACCACAAGTGTTTAGTTTATTTCATGTGATGTATTCTGCGAAAAAGTAGACAAAAATATCAGCTGGGGCATCGTTATACATGTATATCCTATGAGATGAGAGGATTTAATCAGAATATTTGGTGGGGAAGGATTCGATTTAAATAGCTTACCCAGTGTGAAATTTTTTGCTGATCAAATACATATCAGTCTTATTGACCCAACTCAAAGATGTTTTGGTAATTTTTGCCACTTATGGCCATTATGGTGATTTTGGGTCGAGGGTAATTTTTTCAATCGTTTCTATCGCAAACAAGATTTGATGGACCTATCCTGTATAAAAATGTGCCCCGATGCCACAAAAAGTGGTCAAATTGACGGCAATCAACAAAACTTTTGTCATTTGGGTCATTTTTTAGGCCCCAAAATGACTATTTGTAAAGATATTTGTCTACATCAGGCAAAATTTTCAGTCAGAATCAATTGATGGATGGGTTTTGACATCCAAATTCAAATATAAAAATGTGTGCTGATATCAGGACAATCAAACTCATTGAATGAGTTTATCCAGGTTTTACCACTTTTGTAATTTCGACCAGTGGCTAGCGTTTTGCTGTGCTGCACACCGTTCGTTGACCCACTAGCTTAAAAATTAGCCTGTGGTGGCTTGCGAGTGGGATGCTGTTAATTGTGAATTCACCCTATTGAAAGGCTTCTTGCTGGAAGTACTGATTGGTAGTCAAATGCTACGACTTGCTTGCATGCAATGATTATTTCAAAAGTGTTGATTAATGGATCCAAACAGATGAGACAAATGTCCAATGTCAGTTACCCCCATGACATCCCAGTGAATTCTAAATTAGGGAAAGGTCATAAAATGTCTGATACTAATACCTTTGATGCTAAATGAATTGGATTTACATGAGGACAGTCAAGCCAGCTTTTGTGCGTGTGTTCATGTGGAATCGTATCAAATTGTACATTCCGTTGTGTACCAATAGCAATTCTATCACACACAAGGAGAGATGGTAACTGATATCAAGGCCCCACAGTATTCAACTATCGATAAATGTTTTGTTTTCTTTGTTCAATTATATTTGACCACAACAGTTAGCATTACTGCGCATATCATTTCAGTTTAAAATATGCTCAAAAATAAAAAATAATTTCATCATTTCAATCTTGAAGACAATTGAATTATTGATACCTACTATCTCGAGAAGCCCTTTCACTTCAAAATTAACATGAGTTATAATAAATTGGAAGTTATAACAGTTTGATCCTTCCTCCAAACTATTGCCAGTAAAAGAATAAATTATGAAACAAAAATAATTGAAAAACATCTGGACTACCAGTTACATGTGTGCATTAATGTGTTCACAGACCCAGTGAGGTTGGGGGTTCAGTGAATAAAAATAGTATAATATAACACAATTATGTAGAAGGTAAACTGTGCAGTACCAATATATAAATCTTTGCCCTTCTGATAATGTTCAGGCAGTCTGGTCCAGAGAGACTTTTCCAATTAAAACAGAATATAATTATGACATCTGTATTTAAACATTCATCTATACAGGGAAAAAAATGCTGGTCCAAACAGGTCACCACGTACAACCAGATAAGTGGACTTGCATTTCAAGATGTTTTTTGAGAAAAGATAACAAAAGTCATGCTAGTCAAGAGAAGATTTCAATATGACATGTATATAAATACTCTCATAAATGCACAGCCTACATCCAAAGTTCTTATCTTTTCTCCTTTTTCGTTTTGTTATGTTTTGTTGTTTCTGTAGGATGTTGATAGTCTTAATTCAAGGCTGAAGAAGCTTGGTCACAATGACTCGTTGAGAGGACCTTGTTCCTTGAAAGACTGGAACAAACTAAAGTCTTGTATTGTCCAAGGTCAAATTCATCTTACAAAGACGACTATCCACACTGACTGTTTAAGTCCAGTCGAAGTAACCTTTGACCGGGAAAATTGTGTCTCTTTAAGTTCCTTCAGTGTGTTTGTATGCGAAGGTTGATCTTCATACCCAGCATGGTGTACTCTATGCTAGGTAGCTGTACACGTCCTTCTCCCCATCTACACGCTCCAAGTACTCCTTCTCTATCAAGATGTCGATGCATTTCTAAAGGAATTTAAAAAAGAAGGGAAACAATAATAATGATGATGATGATGATGATGATGATGTTTACCCAGGTACCCTCAGCAGTATTAAGCTACCATGATAAGATGCTCAATCATTCAACAGATTCATTCCTACCAGGTACCCATTTACTGCACCTGGGTGGACAATGTTAGTTTTTCATTATCTCACCAAAAAAAATGAAAGAAACCTCCACATGGACTAAAATAAGTGGAAACGAGGGTTTATTGACTTTTCATTGGCCATTACCAAATAAGGTTTAAACAACAGGTCAATAATAATAATAATAATAATAATATGAATTTATAACGCGCACGTATCCGAAACTTCCGATCAAGGCCCAACAAAAATGATGCAGATTACACAAAACAGTTCAACAGATATTATTTCTACACGTAATTAAACTTAAATCTTAGATAAACAGGAATTCAAATCTTATATAAACAAAAATTCAAGTATTGGATAAACATATAAATACAGTTTAACATAATATAGTTCTTTAGGTAATGAAACTTAAACATCAGATAAATAAATACGCTTTCAACTGTGATTTAAATTAAGATAAACCTCGTTTGTGAATTTTGGCCAAAAGACTTCATTGAGAACAAAAATGGCTTTGGGCTAGAGCTTGGTTCTTAGACAACTACTTTAATTCGTCTTTGCAAAATCAATCTCCAAAAATGCATATAGTTTACCTTGATGACAGGCACCTTGGGTTTGAAGCGGCCAGAGAGTTGGGTCAAGACTTCACTCAAGAGCTGTTGGTGCCTCAAAGCCTTCCTCATCTTCATTATACGAACTATTGCAGCCTGTGAAACATCAGAGACACATACACATATTTCAAGGCTATATGTTGGAGTAATGAATAGACTGAGCACATGATAATCATGACGACAATAATGACATTAACAATATAACAAAAACAACAACACAACAATAATAATGATAATAACAATAACAATAACAATTTGTCTAGTTTACAATGATAAGACAGAATTCGTTCCTACAAGGTACCCATTACTCTACCTTGGTAAAGAGTGAAAAATTTAGATTAATGTCCAGCGAGGGAAATAATTGCTGCGCTAGGACTTGACCAATGAGCCATGTGATCCACAGTCTGGTGACATATCCAAGAGACTCTGACCCATTGGCAAGGTAATATAAGGTTTGGACAACCAAACGTAACAGAGTGCATTTGTATAGATTGCATCTGAGAAACAGACACCTGTCATGCAAATTACCTGAACTAAATTAAAAATGTATAGATACTGGTGTAATCATAACAACAATGGACGACAAGGTTAACTTCTATTAAGGCCTACATGTATCTACATGTAGTTCAGGAAATATGAATCCTAAATTTAATCAATGTACAGTATCTCTATAGAATTTGCACAGAATTGATTTCATTCATTTTCAGAAGTTTATGTTGAGAATCTAAATTTGAAGACTTATCTTTGGGATGAACAACGTACCTGAATAAGAAGCTTCCTGTCTTCTTCGATATGCTTGTGGGTTGTCTCCTGTTCTTGTTTCTGCTCTGTCTTCATTGGTACATTAATGTTCACTCGCAGCTTTTTGCTGTTGGGTTTCAAGTATATATAAGGGTCACATATATAAGTTTTTACCTTCAATGAATAAAACATTACTGGGGTAGTTTGTAATAATACGTTAATTATTTTTCACATAAAGCAAAATCATTTTACTCATGTATTTAAGGATATATGAGTAAATCTGTTGTAATTTCAGTAAATTAAGTTTATTTTGAGGGATGGAGCAATACATGTATGTTGCCACATTGTCAGACATAGCCACAGGGATGTGGGAAGGTCTGCATGTTGTTTTTACCCAAACCAAGAAATAAGATACTGGTACTTTGCTGCAAGGTCTTCAATTTACATTCAACTGTTCAATCATCAATGATTGCAAATATTGATAACACTGAATTTAACTCTATGAGTCAATCACTTGATTCTTTGAAGCAAAAAATGTTTGGGAAAAACAATAAACTTATACTACTGAATATTGCAGCTTACTTTTTGTAGCCCTGGTATAACTTGACTTCAGTTGTTGGCTTGAGTTCATCGTCACCATCATCCTATAGAAAAAAAAAGTGTGGACATGAGAACAAGTTCATGATTTAATGGCATGCTTTCATATTTTCTGTGGGTATTGGAGGCAGACTTTCCAAATAAAGACATGAAGTTACATGGATATTTATTAGTGTTTATATTCCAATATTCATGACACTCCCAAAAGAGTAGAAATTTCTAGTTAGAATTCACTCATACACATCAGTTATCTTAGATGGGAGGCTTATCTTCACATAACTCCTTAGTTTAAATATCAGTAAGCAATTCATGATGTACTCACCCCAACTAACAGTTTGCACTTGAGAAGAATTTGAATGACTTGAGTCAGTATGTCCTGTAAGGGGGAAAAACAAGAAAAAATGCATCTTACATAAAATAAACAAAATTACAAGTAGAGCAAATCAAGTTCAATCCCAAAACATGGTAGTCACAATGTTTTAAACTTGTACTGTCGTAAAACAAACCTTTCAATAAGCTATAAAAAAGGAAAGGATAATGTTCCAGATTTTGTCGAAGTACACCTTTTTGTTGACATATACAAATGGCAAAATACAGTAAATATACAAACATATATATACATATACAGTAGGCTTACGGTTGCACCATGTGAGAGAGGGGGGAGGATTGGGGGTCCTGAAAAGGACCGTTGGTAATGGGTGGTAGGAGGGTAATAAGGCTGGATATCTTGCCATTTCATGACTTACCATTTTGATCTGTGTGCTGTCATGGAGCTGTTGTATTGTGTACGAATCAGAGACATTGAACTGTAAGAGTACAGCCATCTGAAATGTTGAAGCCTGTAAAGGAAAGAAGGAACAAAGAATGGTAGTAGTTAGATTTAAAGAGAGGACACTTTTCCTGAAAATACCATGTTTGGAATACTATTGAACAGCCGGGCAATAATATCTTGAAACCTTGCTAGAGGGAGGTTTTACAAGGTTTCAAATTGTCAATCAGGGAAATATCAAAGACACAAATAACATGAATAACAGCTATGATATACACCAGTTTACGGTTGTGTGCGCCATTTTAAACAAAGCCAATGACCTAGAGGTCATGTATTTATGTGTAAATTAAGATTGCGCCCATGCAAATTATGATGACATCACTGCCTGCGCGCTGCGTTGTGCGCGCACATCATCATTTGCATGGGCGCAATCTTAATTTACGCATAAATACCACTGACCTCAGGTCATTGGCTTTGTTTCAAAGCCAATGACCCGAGGTCAGCATGTCTGCGGATGCGCACTAATGTAACCGTAAACTGGTGTATTGTATTTCAAAATGATAAGGTATCACAGACCTGATTTGGGGCAGAAAACAAATAAAATGAACACAATTTCAAAAATCACACTTCAAAATATAACATTTTATTAAATCTTCTGAACAAATCATAACTTCAAAACAGCTTTAAGCTATTCCTTAACAGCTATATCCTTAGCCTTATCCATTAGGAATGAAATTTAGGCTACAACAGCTCTACAACATATGTATCCAGCTATACTTCTCATATATATATTGTAGTCTGTTACAGACTGCTTTTGCCTTGCTTCATGTGCTGTGTATGTGGGAAGGAGACAGAGAATCATACACTAAATGGATCCTACACTATTCCTGTAAGAGTTCTTCAGCAACAGATTACATGTTACGATAAAATCTAGCGTAAAGTTGTGTACCTGCAATGTGTATCTATTCTTGAAGCAACTAGTGACCAGCTCTCCCTTAGACATTTGAAAGATCCACATAAGTTTCCTCCCACTGTGCTGGCTGCCATAGAAGGTGGTGAATCGTTGAAAGCTTCGCTCCAACTGATAATTGGTGAAAATCATACAAGAAATTGTTGTGAATGCCATTTAAGAAAAACACTTTCCACATTATCCATACATTCAGTGACATCTGTAGAGCCACTGATATTACTGGTAAAGACATATAACAAAAAGGCAATCACTGCATTATGTCTCGCCCACCTTTGACCAAATTACATGAATGTGTCCAAAAAACATCCCTAACAAAAGTGTGGATGCACTTGGAACAATGTGTGCAAAGCGATCTTTTACTGACGGTTGCCATGATTGTGTTTGGAAATAAGTCTTGGTTGCAAATTTGTTTTGTCACAATGGGATAAACGGTTGCAAAATTATTTGTGACCAGAAAGTCTCGCTTACACCTTCGGTGGGCAAGACAATCAAAATAGTGAACTTTACTTTGGCAGAGCATATCACACAATGTGAACAAGCTTTTTGCACATTGTTCACCTGGATAAAGCTGGGTAGGCAAAAAGGGGTGTGAGAAAATTTAAAATTTCTTCCTACCAAGTAAAAAATTATTTTGTAAGGTCAAGATCAATACATCAAGATAGAACACAGTGATAACCACCATGCCTGGACCGATCACCATTAACAACGCAATATGCCCTTAGGTGAATGTTTAACTCAACCTTCTTTAATGAAATACCTTCATAACACAACTGTGTTACATATTTACAATGTAATTCACATGGAAGATTATCCATACATTATGAAACTGCATGAAAAATCTATATAAATTTGATGCAGAGGCCTGTGATGTCCTTACCTCACTAGGAAGGTTGAAGGTACAGCCTTGCTGGAAGGGCCACGACCCTGAACACAGGACTTGAATGCTGAAATCAATATCTAGTGATTCACTGCTTGCTAGGTGGTTCTTGAACTGTTCATTCAGGTCTTTGCTTAGACCAATGTCCTGGAACATCCTCTGCAGTTTGGAAGTGTACTCAAAGCCACATGCTTGCTGTAAGATGAAAATGAAATGCATTTTGTAAACTTTATGAAACATCCTGCATGCTGTTGTTCTTAATCATTATTTCTTCTCAGGTTGTAGCTAAGCTAGTTTGACTACCTTCACATAACCTTTTCAAGGTACTGTATGATCGTTCAATTTGTCTTGCTGCCTCACAACTATTAGCCTTCTATATTTTATTCTGGGTATCTTAATTGTAGCTAACTTGCTGGAACTATTTCACTATTATATGCATCCAATATTCTAGAATTGAAGTTGCCTGTTGCAAAATCACCATCAAATAGCACTAGAGAAATAACTTGTATACAATCAAACCTTGAGCGGAATTCTTAAAGCTTATATCATCTTCTACTTCATCTTCTATCACATGACGTAAATTCATAAAAGATATTTTGTAGAATACCACCCCTATTTATTACAACATTCAATGCTATCATTATCAAAGAATTTTTCACCAATTTTCACAGAACACATCCATATATATATCCATTCATTTTGTAGGAAGGTATATTGTATGAATAATGCTGATAAGGAACAGATTTGAGATCCATGATGCATTCCTTACCTTGAGTTTTGAGATCATACTGGCTTCTGCATCATCACTAGCTGAATTATGATGAACAAGTCTCTTAGCAAGCATCTTGGAGTAGAACTTCTGGAAAACATCTTTGTCATCTATGTACTTGAACACTACCATCTAGAAAGAACAATATGGTCAAAATGCACTACTCAATACATTGTACCATTACATTCTTGTTACTAGAGTGAAGTTTCCTAAAGAATCGCTTGCTAAAAATTATTGAAATTATTTAGTGAAACATTATTAATATCATATCAATTCTTACACCAATATCATTACTAAAAAAAAACAGTAAATTTGTCATTACTCTACAATAACTGCCATTGATAACCACATTGCATGCTATCAGACTGTTATTTTTTTTCTTCTTCCTATTCTCATCAAATCTGAAATGAAACTTGTGATAGTTAGTATACTTCGCTTTTTATGTTGTATAAGTCATATATTCATATATAAATGCAATAACCCTGTACAAATTTTCACACAAATAATGAGAAATACCATCTATTCAGTTGGCTGAAAACCTCTCTTATAAATTATGTGTACATGTGATTTATGGAGGCAATAAGACTAAGTTAATCTGATACCACAGTCATGTCTCATCTTTGCACACTTTTGATTCAACCACTCTGCCTAACCAAAATTGTATCCTGAATATTTACAAAAAAGTTATTTTCAATTAAGCTTTTTGTGAACATGCATACCACTTGATTTAGTGTGTCTTCTAATTCTGCTTCCTCTGGATTCTTGGAGCTCTTTTTGAGCAGTGAATCGCAGTACTTGGCCAAGAGCTCTGGAGATTTACTTGATGAATTGGCCATCTTGGTGACAGCATTGCTGTTGATGAATCTTCCACAGGCCTATTAGTTGATGGCGACAAGAAAGTAAAATAAGTCATCGAATTCAAAAAAATCAACTGTAACTTGCTAGTAATGTACAACACCAATGCACAAATGAATTTCTTGGCGGAAAAGAAATATCAAACGCATAATGATGAGATCCTCACACACTGGCACCTACAAAAATAGATACACACAATTTTTACAACATTACAATACAGTACGCATTTTTATGATTGATTTCATGGGCCATGAACAGTCTCCATGAATAGTACTACTGCACATAGATCGTGAGCCTACGATGTTTCCCGTGATGGTAACTTGCTTATTTGCATGAGACCCGTGCATATCTTCATCACATGATGCACAATATAATGGACCAATAAATAATGCAGAATCTGTTTTTGACAGATATCATGTGAACTAATATATACTTCAAAGATATCAATGTATTAGTATGGACCTACTACTGTATTGCATTGGAAGCATCAATATCTTTTCTTAAGGCTTTCAATTTTCAACAAATCTTGTCAAGTGCCACAGCCTACAGGTATGACAAGGTGTAAATTAAAGAACTGTTGACTAACAAGTCATGAACAAATCTTGCATGTTTATGGGGGGGGGGGGATATTGATTACTGTAGACAAGAATGACATAAAACTATATTTTTCTAAAAGCATTTTTTTAATAAATGTGTAATGAAAGGAAGCGGCTTACCTTGTCTAGCGATGCAACAAAGCCTGAGTCATTGTTAAAAGCAGTAAGAACCAAGGCATTATACTTCTTGTGAACATCAAGGATGGTCTGTACATACAGCTTAGGATCCTAGAAAAAGAAACATCAAGACAATTGTTAGATATTTAGATTATAAAAGCTGTGAAAAATATATTTTCTGGCTCAAAATGATATCCCATCAGCAAATAGTTTTAGACAAATGAATATTTGTTATTTTGTTGGTGAGAAGATGAATACCTATGTACATGAGTAGCTAGAGTCAGCTTTTGTACAGTAAAGTCTCTACATGTTTGCTTTTGAAACTTTTAACTTGATTTTGGTTGGGCAGGAAATTATGTAGCATCCAAATGTACCCATTTCCCATAAGTAAAGAGAAGCAACTGCAAATAAATGCCATATCTATGGTGTTGTATGACTTACATGCCAGGGACAGCTGCTTTGCAGTCAATTCACTACAATACCCCTAACTTAAACCATGGACTCAATATTATACCTAACCCTAGATCTGACCTAAAACCAAATCGCAAGCATAACCTACATCTTTGAGCCTGCAGTAAATGTGGCCAAAGCAATTGTCAGATCTATCAATATCTATGGGACGTGGTCATATATAATGTAGAGCTGAATTTCAATAGCAAAACCTCATAACTACATAACTACTATACTGTGGCTACATATGTTTCTACATGAATAAATATCATAAATGATACTCACATTAACAGCTGTTTCTCCACACTTCTCAATGGCAGCCAATCCTTGGTTACAGATGTGCGTCTCCAGGAGTGTCATGAGCTGACCAAGTCCATCGGGTATGCGTGATACTAGGCTGTACATTCTTGCAAGGTCTGTGCATGGAACAAATACAAAAATATATTATTTAATCCATCCACAGCTGCAGTCACCAAAGCGAAAGGAAATTTAAAAACAAGATGAATGCGATTGCTTCTCCAATAAACCTCCACATATATGTATGTTTGTTGATTAACAACCCCTGTGACCTTTCATATCTAACCTCATGAACCCAAACTCTCGTCATTTAACCTTTTCATGCTCATATACATGCATATCGTATTTGCCGGCGTAAAGGCCGCAGTATTTTTGGGAGAGAAAATATCAAAAAGTCGAGGTGCAGCCTCTACGGCGAAAGATTTAAAAAAAAAAAAAATCAAGTCAAAACCAGCACGAATTTGGGCATATGGGACTACAAACAGTACAATAATTATACCTCTATGGTACAGGACATTTCAACACATTTTACTGACAATTTTATCTTGCATTGTTGACATGAATACGAAAATAAATTGCTAAACCAACATTTGCCGATAGATCTTGATCTAAGTTCGTGCCAATGCATTGCAAAAGTAAAGGAACTGACGTGAAGCTTCCAGCCGAAGTCGCCATTTTGTTTTCCATTTCATGCAGTTTCGCATTACACCGTACATTGTGGTAGGGGTATATATCGGACTCCAAATCTGCCCGCTATCACTTTTTGAGCTCAACTTCCGGTAAATTATAAGAATATTGATGAATTTGGTATCAGTTTGTAAAAAAAAAATAGTGTTTTACAAGAAAATTATGATTATTTTTTTTTGTCCGTTTTTTTTTCTTTTTCCCTCTTTAAAATGTCAAAGTTGGGGTGAGGCCTATGCGGCGGTGCGGCCTTATCGCGGGCAAATACGGTACACATTTACATATATGGTTAGATTTTTGTAAAGACATCACTGCAATAAGATATTTTCTGGTATTTTTTCATCACTTTCATGACCATGTGATCTTTCAAATTTCTGACACCTAAATTCTAATCAGCTTATTCCTACATGCACATGTATACTTGAACCAAGAACTGTTCAAAGTGCTTCAATAGTCTTACTGTAGTTTTAAATAAACTTTCAGGAGAAAATGTTTGCACTAATATTTTTAACAAAAGAATAACATATTTATTCAAACCGAAAAGTTTACCTGTGCAATTTGCGATCAAAGGGATTAGATTGATATCACATTCTATAAAAAGGGCAATTCTGTGCAATATGTTCTGTACAATATTTATTCATTTATTTCATCAAAAACTGAAAACCTCTTTTACATGACCATTGACTAACGCTTCTTTCAGGTATCACATACACAGTGAAATTGTGGTAGCAAAATACTTTTGGATGAAATAGCTGGATAATATACATTTGTCATGGAATCGCCCAATAATTTCTATGCTTGAAAAAGCAGTTTCTCACCATCATTTTTATCAGCATCAAGGAGATTTTGGAATTCTGAGTAGAAGATGTCAAGATGTTTCTTGATGAGTACCCTCTCACATCTCTTAGCCAGATCATCGTGTGTGCTCTCATGTAGGTAAACCTGGACTCGTCTTCTCTCTTCAAGCAATCTTGTCTCAGCCTGAGTAAATTTAATTAATTGGATTAAAAAATAAAATCATCAATTCCACAAGTAAATGACAAGAGCACAATCTAAGATTTGTGAAAAAACTAGTGATACTCAGAATTTTGCACAGAGTTTGGGTATCTCTGAGCAGCTGTTATACATTGCTCATGGTAAATTGTCATCATGTTAATTAGGTGCGTTTGACCGTACTAAACTGAAGGTCCTATGTATTTTTCATTGGAAAGCTTTGAACCTCTAGTTTCATAAAAATACACACACAAAAAGAATTTCATCAACAGCTGACATGTCTGCACCTAGCAATGTCAAACGTACCAATTATTTGTTTAGAAATTAGGGCTGAAGAAATAATTATCCCACTAGAATAGCTACAAGACACAACCGATCATAAATTTAAAAAAAACCACCTCTTACCTTCTTCATATACTCTGTAACAGGGTTCTGTCTGAGAAACTCTGTGCTCTCTGAAGTGTAGAAGCGTTCTGTCTCAGATAGGAACTGACTCTCAAACGAGTCCTTGTACACACTCAACGTTGGACCTTTAGCAGTTGGCTCGTCTTCATTCAAACCAAGTTCAACTGTAAAGCAAGGAGCAGGAATGATAAACTACAGGTGTCGCCACATTGCAATACAAACATATGTATCTGAATGATGACATCGTTCCGCCACTACCACAGACATGCAAGAAAACATTAGGAAACTATCATCCGATAACCACTCCTTTAAAAGTTTCTCTTACGACATTTGCTCCATGTTTTCTATTTGTTGAATGTATAGAGTTAGGGTTAGAACTGAGTTTTATGCTAGGTTATGTTTGTTCAGGTTAGGGTATGGTGTAGACTTCATGATTTAATTCAGTAGTTTGATTAGTGTAAGGAAATTGTGGAGAAAGTGTTAGCAGAGCATGTGTCGTACAACTCAGTTAACATATGGTCCCCAGTCCTAAAAATTATCTTCAGTACTTATAACACTTCTGGAAATATTAAGCAAGTAAATGTTAACATGGTCCTTTAACCCATGCAGTGACTGCATCTTCAAGATGGTGTCAGTATATTTGACAAGTCAAAGTCATTGAAATACTGACTCTGAAACTTCATGAAATAGTTCTTACCATAACATTGAATCACACCACTGACCAACCGTGTGTTGATTGGCTCTCCATGCCTTTCCCTTTCAATTAACTTTAGAACAGCATTGGTAACCTGGAAGAATCATATTACAATAACATATGAAAAGACTAAAACAATAAAAAAATTAAAAGCCTCATCAATACTACATGAAAAACACATTAAAAAGTTCAGTTACATCAAAAACACCCATACACTTACATATCTTAAAGGTATTACAAAGTTTTGGGAAATTTTGAAAATTGGGTGGATTGTGATTCTTTACAATTTTGATACATTTGGATGCCCCTGTGGATGTATTATAAGCACTAGAAATGTTAACCCCTAAAACACTTCTGCTTTCGAGAAAAATTGAATATAAAGATTTACCGGTGCTCCCGGTAAATTTTGATAAATTTCAAATAGCGCCTACGGCCGTACGATGGTAGCTGCGACCATGAAAATCTCAGAATATGTAGTTGTGATATATAATTTCCAAATGGGAATAGCAAATCGGTCGATTTTAGTCAGGAAACATTGTTTTTTAGCTTAATTCATATCTTGACCTTGAGAGGGCGCTATACAACATAAAGATTTTATTATTTACAATTTCATAACTTTAAACTCGATTTCAAACGCGACAACGATCACTTAATGTTGTAGGATCGCATATGCTTCCAATATGTTCATTTGAACCAAATTCATGAACCCATACCAAAACTTTGTAATACCTTTAAGATGCATTCTACATTTTAAGATGTTATTTATTTTGCCAATGTAAATATGTATAAATAACCCAGCTCCAGCTGCTTTGCAGGTTACATAATATGTACACATTTTTGAACAGATTAATAAATCATTATCAATTTAAATTGAAACTGGACAACCCAATTGAAGGGCCCCAGAACAACATTCCCAACTTCAAAGTTCCATATCAGTTTTATCACAACATTGGTTGTTTTTATATGTAGAAGTGGCATGTTTTTTTATTTCTGCATGCAAACTAGAATAACTGATATTTATAATGAATATTTAACATGTATTTTTGTCCTTAAAAGCTTTTCTAAGTAATGTTATTAATCACTGAAAATGTACCTGTTTGTTGAGTGGCTTGAACAAGTGCTCTCTCCATGTGACCAGGGCAAGCTGCAAGCAAAAGATATTATATCAAACATGGTATATTAATACAGATAATACAAGATATAAAATTTAAACTGATTTTATCAATAAATATCTCACAAATTGGCTCAAAGAATGAACACCAAAATGTGTGCATACAGACACGAACATACATGTATGCTAATACTTTGAAGGTAACATAACATAGAAAAAAAAGTAAAATAACAAATATTTTAAATACTTCCATAATTTGGCTGTCCTATTTAAATGACATAAGGAAACACAAAGAAATGAAATTATAAGTGGAGGTTAAAGGTAAAATCCATGTCATATTTTTTATGTCCTTTGTTGTGGATATGCCCAATTAAAGAGCCCAATGAATATAGTACCTCATCCGAAGCTGTTATATATAGTATGTTAGTGTGTCATAGGGCGAATCATCAAGTGTCAAGGGTAGCGCTTCATAATGATGTAGAAGCCAATTATATGCTCGATACCCCTGGGGATATTATTTGGAAATATGCATGTTTGGACCACTACACACAATAGAAGAGCTTCCTTGATCATGATCAAATGACTCAAAGAAAATTGGATATCAACAACATTCCACTTTACATGGTATCCTGTATTTTTTTTTTCCACTATATATCTTGAAATGACCATCAGACAATGGTCATATCAAGAGACTTTTGATGAAATCATTTACATGGATAAATGTTATATGTTGTATAGGATGCAATGCACACAATTACACAAGTAATGTACTTACGGAGTAGATTTCATAGATGCCTTTACGCCCCTCATCACACTCTCTTCTAACCCAGTGTCGGTTGAGGTAGGAACACATGCCATCCAATACCTTGCTGGAGAATTGGTAATCTTCCCATTGCTTTGTGTAGTATGTCAACACACTCTCATCCATTAGGTCAGAGCCATCCTAAGGAATAAAATAATTTACATTGAGCTCTTCTTAGCAACAAAAATGTGTGTCTTTAATTCATGTGTAAAGTTATTATGCGAATACATTGTGTAAACAGAAACCATTAGACTGTTGGGGTAATAATGGAATGAGAACTAGTTTAATTACCATTTTTAAATTATGTTGTTAATTCTTCATGACTTTGTGTTTGTAAACAATAAACGATATAAACGATAATATATGACATGTACACACAAGAGAAGGACAAGGAAATATTAAAGATACCCTTAAGTTTATTGGTTTGCTCTTAATACTTACTTGTCTTAGGCTTACAAGGTAATCCCTAAGAAAATCCCGTAGCCTTTTGTAGAGTTCAAGGCCCACAAACTGTGCGCCACCTTGCACTGTGCCCTTTTTGCTCTTAGCCGATGTTGTCCGTGCCTGCTGAAGCTGATTGACATTTGTACAGTAGTTATATACATAGCTGTACAAGTGAAGACAATTAAGGAAAGTAGGTTCATACAGAGATCTTGTTGTCTTACATGTGCCTGCAGGTTTGTAAGTTCTTACATATTTTAACTTTTATTGCGCTGCCCAATTATAAAAAGATATCATGAATACATGTACATGTATGTGTATAGATGCCTACATGTACAGTGTATGTACAGTGTACTAAAAGTAAACAGATCTTTTTTTTACTACTAGTACTAATACTATAAAAACAGAAATGTTTGTGTACCTGAAATGTTCATAAATTTTTCTAGTGTTTCAGATTAGCAAAAATATTATGCTGCAAAATAATTAAATCATAATTTTCACAACATTAATAATTTTAAACTTACAAAAAGTTTCTTGCCATTAAAATACCCATCCTAGACAATTCCTGAAAGTTTCTGGTTTTACAATATATATGAAAATCATTCTAACACATTTTACAAAGTCACTGACCTCCACTAATCTATTAATGGACCAATGAAATGCATACAAGGAAATAAAAACAAATCTTTGTAATTCCTACCATGATTCTTTTGTTCTAACATCAACTTCTTTTTACAACTATTTTTGGAAAGATAAGACATGGGGACCTCTTCCTGCCTATAAGTTTTCATGGTTTAAGAATGACGATGTACACCTTATAAATATTCAAATCATATGTACTGGGTATGTAGCTTACTAATTGTTTCAAACTAACCTGTTAATTTCATAAATATGTATTTGCAATCACTATAAACAGTACATGTACTTAATAGCACAATGCCAGCAGCATTAAGATATTTCTGAGATTCTTGTTTAACACATGTAAGTTCCATCATTACATGACAAAGATTGGGATCTCACAAGAAATTCTGATTAGTAAATTAGCGGTAGTAAATAAAGTCCTGTAAATGTGTACTTGTTAATGTTCTTCCATGTACTATTATAAAAAGTGTTCAAGAATGTAGCCAATGAGAAGCGTTGAAATGGATCACGTGTGCATGCACTAATTTTTACCATATGCACAGAAGTGCATTTTGGTGATAACAACCGTCATTGTAAACCCATCTTATAAAACAAATGCATAGCCTGTCTATCTTATGTCACATTCATAATTTCAAGAAAAGTCACGAACTACAATGAGCATTGTACATTGTACTAGCAGTCTACAAAGCATGGAAGAGCATTCACTACCTGGTACATGGAAATCACGTACATGTAAACCTTCATGTATTATTAACGTAGGGCAGCTTGGAAATAGTTAAAATAAGGTATTACACTGTAGTTGGAACTTTGCAATTTTCTTGGACAAAATTTATGGTTTGGATATTAAAGTGCAACATTATGCTCAGTAATACTTGATAATCTACAAAGGATACGAGTAGAGCTCCATATAGCGTTTCTTGGGCATTGCTTGGCTGGAGTAAACCTGTTGGATCCCTGCTCTCAAGTCGTCCCATATCTGATCTAAGCTAGTCAATTTCAACCCATGAGGGTTTTGACCCCTGTTCGGTCGATTGGACATTTCTGTGGAGAGTTTGGAGTTCTTGGATGATAGAGTTGCTTTCAATAGAGCACTTTTTCAAATCTCAGTGTCTAATATCACTCTAGCGGAGAGATTGCTTCAACTGTGCAAGTTGCTTAGGTGTAGAGTTGCATTTTCCAGGTGATATAAAAGACTGATAACTAGATATTACACTATTGCACAAGGACTATTTGAAGCCTGATGCAGATGCCTTCTGGTCTGTTGGTTGTAGCCTTGGAGCTAGAAGTATTGTCTCATAAGCTGATGACATTGTCCTGAAAAGAGATAATTTTTTTAAAATAAATAATACAATTTTTTTTGGTTTAATGTATCAGAGCAAATTAAATATGTTGGTCACGACGCCTAAAAGAATGACAAATATTCTTTTAGAAATTCTTACAATTGTATTCTTCAAAATTGGATAGGCAAAAACGAGGGACATTCTTCATTATAAACTTACCAAATATATTTTCAAGATTGAATAAAAAAAAAAAAGTTTAAGGTGCATACATGACATAACATGTCATCCTCAACTCAACTAAAAAAGCCTGTAACACATGAAATAGAATGAATAATAAACATGAATAGGTTCTCAACACTGCCAAGTTCGGAGTTGCCTTAACAGACTAATCAGTATGGTGGATCTACATCTCACAAATAGCTACAAGTAACATTTATCATCATTATGATACTAATAACCACTCATCACAACAGTGTTTTGGAGCAACTTCATGAGTTTCACAGAGTACATAGATTTCTTACTAAAAATGTAATTTTAGAGAGACAAAAGGCGTGCTTTTGCAACATCAAAATGACATTCTTGTGAAGAAGAAAACAATGCCTAGCTCACAAAACAGGGTCATCCAATATATTAGGCTTAAACTTACAGGTGTACATTGTGTAGGCACAATTTGAAAACTATCAGCTACATGTAGATAGAGAAAGCGATGTTAATTATAAGAGGCCAAAGAGAGACCTACATGGATCTGCAATTTTATGACAGATCCTGTAACTACATGTATACAAAATTATGCTGCTGTGCAGTGGATGGTCTTAGGTAATTGAATATCTACATCTGTGGGTTTAAATGCAGGCTCACAAATTGTTAGAGGTCATCCCTGTACAGCGATCTCTTTTACAAGGTTTTCCCTGACAACCTTGTACTGTACATGAGTAGTCACTTAACCTAATACCAGATACCCTCTAAATGGGCGACCTCGATATAGTTCAGGACTTCTGGTCAATATGATATGCATCGAAAGGTCAACACATTTTTACCTGTACTTGTTACATTGTGAACTCATGAACTAAATGAGAGGTCAGAGTTCTAACAATGTAAAATACATGTTAGCTCATTATCAACAGGAACAAGTGGAAGGTAATCGCAATCACTCCAGTATCAAATTTTCACATGTTCGGTTAAATTCCTGACAGATTTCAAACTGCCTTGTATGAGAAGAAAGAAGAATCCACTACTACTAGTGAACGCCAAAGAAAGTTTGCAAGCTTCGGCGGGTGTGGGAATGGGTGATTATAAACAATGAAGGTTATGTTTACATCACTCTTCATGCTGGGGTATTGGTGCCAATTTACAGCGTGTCCACACACAAAAGAATTTATCCCGAAACTCTATAACGAAACGTTGTATAAAGAATCATCGTATAAATTCCAGGGTGTCCACACACAAGAAACGTCGTATAAAGAATCATCGTATAAATTCCAGGGTGTCCACACACACAAGAAAGTAATCACGAAAATCTACAGCGTAAGTCGTATAGGTGTGCAGTTTGCTACTGGGGTCATGGAATGGAAGCGAAAATGAGAGGTCAGATCTCCTTTCGCACGAGGTCACGTTAAGCCCCGCCCAGTTATACTAGTGATTAGGCGTGATTAGTTATACGTAGTATAACGAAACGCAGGTTTTTGCATCGGTTCGTTATACGACGTATAACTAATCACGCCTAATTAGTAAGCGTCCACACACACAATTTCATCATATAACTGTCGCGAAACAGTATAACTATCCCGTAACGGTATAACTAATCACGGCTAATCACAGAAAATGTTGTGTGTGGAAACAGGGTTAGGCAAGGTGATATTGATATCTATTTCATATATTATGTATATTACTATCCCTTAAGGCTAGCAAAGACAGGACGGCTGTGATATGACAAGACAATGTAAGTCGTTTTTTGTGAAAATTGACTTTTGAAGTTATTTGGCTTTATAATCGATCTTGAACTTGAAACCTGAATGCTCCCAGTTACTGAAATATGGCACTCCCTCCCAACAAAAATTGTTCTAAATTTGTTGGTAAAACAATGAAAGTAATTCGCTGGCTCCTTCTCAACATGTTCAGGGCAAAACAAAGAAAACTTAGATCTATTACCACTTCATTGTTTACCAACAAATTTAGAACAATTTTTGTTGGGGGAAGTACACACGCATTCATTTGCTGCGCTGTTACTGCGCATGCATACTGTCTCATCGCCATGTTGAATCAACGACACAACATGGAAGAATCGTTGGAGTAGGACAAAGAATCACCCCTTTTTTCCCATCAAAGACTTCTTCAAATTATAATTTCAAGTGGCCAGCGAGATGCCCAGAGGAATTGAGCAACCGAGTAAGTCAAAATTGTAATTACTCCGTTTGCATATTTTGAGATAATGTCGCCGACCCGCTGTTTTAATCGTTTTCCTATGCGGCCTCTGAAGCTACGATTTTGGCGTCGGCGTCGGAGCTTCCTGGAGTTACCTCAGTCAGAGTCTGTAAACATGGTAAAGTTTTACCTGAATTACCAGTAGGGGCGCTGGTCCGAGAATGAGGATCGTCCTCATAAACGAGGATATCCTTGTTAACGCGGACAAAGTGGGTCCTCTAAAATAAGGATCGTTTGCATTTTTTAGGACAGTTTTTTTCATCGGCGCTCTGCGGGTTTCGGGTTACCGAACTGCTGCTGGTGATGCAAAAATACAGAGACTCCAAGTTCAAAGTAGGGTGTCTGAACGATTTTTCAATTTTCAATTTGGGATCGTTTTTCACCATTTTTGTTTCATATTTGAATAAAGAGTGTAATCAGAATAATACATTTCAAATTTGAAGCTTCACCGATGTTTCTATCAAAAGATACAGCCCCTCCAAAACGCTGGTATATTCATATCATTTTGGTCAAAATCGACGAAAAAGACGTCCACGCAGAGTGATGTTGTTTTGCTAAATTTAGCCAAACAGCTGTATCGCGCGATATGCAAGCGTATGCATATCGTACGCATGCTGCTCAGCCAATGCGCGACTTGCAGCTTGAGCCCCGTTGTCTCCGCGATGCCTGCCATTGACTAGTATGGGTAGCCATTCGCGTAAAAAAAACCCGGAAGTAAATACACGTTATAGTCAATGGCAATATCGCGGAGACAACGTGCACGTTGTCTCCGCGATATTGCCATTGACTATAACGTGTATTTACTTCCGGGTTTTTTTTACGCGAATGGCTACCCATACTAGTCAATGGCAGGCATCGCGGAGACAACGTGGCTCAAGCCGCAAGTCGCGCATGTTACGCGATGTAACCATGGTTTGGAATGAGCGGAGCGCACGCCCCCTAATTAGCTGATCCACCAAATAGCGGGAAGGGTATTTTTAAACTGTAATCAGTTGTGATCCCTGGGGGCTAGCGAAAATATGAGCGCATAGAATTGTTCCTTAGGACTGGGACTACTTATCGATCGGGGCGTCATATCTCAAAAGTGACAAACCTCGGAGTTAGCCAGGACACAATGTTTGAATCGCTGTTTTGACCAAGATATTTTTAGAATTTCGAGGCAACGCCCTTTGGAAATATTGGAATTCACCTGCTCTTTCAAATGACACCTCATTTATTGAGTATCACCTTCAGGATCACAACAGATAAAGGTTTGAAGTTCGAATTGAAAGAAAAAACTTGACTTTTTTTGCATGGTCGCGTAATGCACGTAGACCGCATAGGGGTGCGTGCAATCTTTATGGGAAGAATTTTAGCACACAACATCGGGTGCGCGATCAGACACCCTATTCAAAGATCATTGCAGAATATGTTATCGGTTATCGCATCGCCAACGCGCCGATCAAAATTATGAAACGTCTGCGAAAATACGGACGATCCTTATTTTTGAGGACGCATCGGTCCGTGTTAACGTTTATGAAGACGATCCTTATTCTCGGACCATCGCCCCTAACATAGTTAGATCTACTACTGTCCTGATGACTGCCAAGACTGCAAGAGCGAGATGCTTCGTGTAAAATAAAATACATTGTTTTGCCATCTCACGGCCGAGGACCTGAGCCACATATAACTATAACTATAACTGTAGGCCCTAGCTCTTCATGTATCTACGTACATTCTATTTCTAGGCTTATCAATTGAATACCATGTCCATAGCTAATGAATTTTGAATGCCATTGGAATGAGCTGGCGCTGTTGTTGTTGTGAATTTGACGCGCTCGTGTGGCAAACTCCTTGTAAAAATCCAAATCTGGTACTTAAACTAATTGAAATCCTTGTTGTATAAAAGGTCTATATTATTTTACCTTCATTTTCTCTTGATTTGATTCTGGAACGGTAGACCCAAGGTTGTTTTTTGATGATATCTATGTCGGTAGACGCCGGTATTTTTAGGAGCTTTCCTGCAATTGCGTACGTGCGGCACTGCACTATATGCTAGCTGAAAAACAGGTGCGCTAAATTTGTAGAACGAGCGAGAGAGAAGAAAATACTAGCGCAAACTCCATGAAAAGGACACGCTTTACTCGTACGTGCTTAATGGCTGTTATGTGCAAGCAACGCTAGTGTATCTTGCATATACATGTATATCTTTGTGGGATAAAAAAGAATTTCAATGGACTTCCTAATTCTACTTCCTCATAATTTTGATGGAAGTTATATATAGGCCAATTTATAGTACTTATAGGTGAGAAAATCTTTAACAATAATTTAGATCATATGAAATGCGTAATTCGTTGACAAGCGAATTTGTCAATTTATAATTCTATTGTATAAAATCTTTAATTTCTCCAGGCTGTACATCCAAGGTCCCATGGTGTAATGGTTAGCACTCTGGACTTTGAATCCAGCGATCCGAGTTCAAGTCTCGGTGGGACCTCTTAACTTTTACAACTAACGATAATTTTTGTTTTTTTTTCGTTTTTTTTGTGGCATTTATTTAATGCATTCATTCAGTACAAATGAAAAAACATACATCTACATGATTGATAAAACATCAAAATGTAAAGAAAATTGTACAGCTCTCAGAAATACATAATACCGTAAATTCATATAGAATATAGGACTAGTACTAATATGTCTTCAAATTAATTATACTGAATGAATATTATAGATCAAAGCCTTCCCATCCCCCTCCCCCATCCCCCGACCAACAACAAATACTCAAACAAACAAAACAGAACTTCGGAGAGCGAGAAGAGGGCAGTCTGTAATAGCGGTAGTGTCCCTTTGTAGAAGCCGCAGAGAGCGCCCACCTCCACACGATCGCGAACCCGGCGGACCCCTCCACTCTAGCTCACCCATTGTAATGTTTTCGTTTTCGTTTTAATGGTGATGTGTGACACTTTCAAATATTCCCAATCTTTCTGTCTTCTTGTTTACTTTTAGGCAACTTTTCTCCTATTTCTTCAATACTTGGAAGTTTTTATTTCTCCTAATCTCCCTATGTTATCATTGTAAAGTTTTCATCGTACCGTACCAGAGCCCTTTTCATTGGAGCGAGGATGAAGCTCAAGGGCTCTGGTATAGTCAACGAGGACTTGACAGCCAGGAAGCAGAAGCTCTTCCATGCCGTCAGGCACTGCAAGAAAGCTGTCAAGGCACCGGTGGTCAAGGCCTGGAGTATTGACGGCAGAATATTCGCCGGTCTCGCCAATACCAGTGACAATGGTCGCCTAACCAAAAAGCTGATTATGTGCGAGGAAGATCTTGCGAACTTAAGGGCGCGTTCATGCTTGATTTTGACGGCCAGAATCAGGCATCTGTTACGCGTTTAGTTTAAAACACGGTTGCGTCTTAGCTCACTTTTGTAGAATCACCGAAAAACGGCGATCACGATCGCCGATCGTAAACTCACAAAAAGATGCGTTTACAATTTGTAAACGCGTTTAAATGGGGTCAACGCACTGACCTCTAGTAGGTCTACGTAGCATGCACAGTGAAGGTTTGCGAATCCAGCTGGAAGACCAATTAAGGCCACACACGTAGAATTGCCTTGGGAGCCAGAGAAGTAAGCATGAACACTACATCGTGGAACTGCGATCACGATGAGCGTTTACGATGAGCGTTTCAGATCGCTCATTCTGCCTTCAAAATTTAAGCATGAACGCAGCCTTAATATGACTGAACTTCGCAGATTATATAGTAACTCCTTACTTGCAACTAAGCCTATTCATGGCAAATATGTTTTATATACAGACTGTTTTTTTCTTGCCTTTGTTCATTATATATCTCCCCCACTTTTCTACTTTATTTCTCCTTCATTCTCTGCTATTTAATTTCAACATGAATTTTATTTCTCAAGCTGTCTCCTTTCCCTTGGAATCTAAGCACATTGGTGCTTTATATATAATGTGTATTTCCTATCCTCTCTATCTCATGTCAGTTTGCTACCCGAATTACGAACAGCAGTTACACAGTACAATATCTATTTTCTTACTCTCTCAATATGATCCAAACTGATGATGACATTACTTGCAGTTTTTTTTAATCCAATGCAAGTACCTTGCAACAATATGATGAAAATGATGATCAAATTACAATAAATTGTAATTATTGTACCGAAAGGCAATTCTTTGATATGGTCTGTGGTTCAGAGAGTAATGAACTTGCTTTAATTCACTTGAATATACGTAGTATGTGTAAGAATTTTGAAAATTTCAGTGTTTTCATCAAGCGTATATCAGGATTCACATGGGTGTTTCTGAGACCTGGTTTCCTTCTGAATTCGATACTAGCTTATATTTCATTCCTGGTTATAATTTGGTTTCTAATAATAGACGAGATAAAAGAGGTGGAGGGGTGGCTTTATACATTCCATCTGTGATGGATTACCAAATATGTCATGAGCTTACCATTATGACTGATGTGTTAGAAACTATATTTGTTGATGTTTTCATACCAGGAAAACGTAATGTTGTTTTAGGTGTCGTTTATAGGCCGCCTCAAAGTAATCTAAATCTCTTTATAGATGAAGTACACAATATTCTGTCAAATCCATTACTTAATAACAAGACAATTTTTCTTATGGGTGATTATAATCTGAACCTGCTCACTTGCGATGGAAATAGCTGTATTGATGACTTTTTGAACCTGTTGGTGTCCTTTTCCTTGATGCCTTTGATCACTAAACCTACAAGAGTGTCTGAAAATTCCTCTACTCTCATTGACAATATCTTCACTAATTTGCAACCCTTTCCAGATGCTGGCATCATAATTTCTGACCTATCGGACCATTTTCCTAATGGCTATTTATGCCAAGATGCCATTGAGCAAACCCTCTTTCATTACTAGGCAAAATAAACATGCCCGTAGGAGCAATTCCGAAAATATTGCAAAGCTTAAAGAAGCCCTAATTGCAACTGACTGGAGTGATGTTTTACTTGATCAAAATGTTGATAGCTCTTTTGAAAACTTCTTTCGAAAATTTATATTGCTGTATGATGAGAATATACCTATATGTAAAAGAGATAGTGGAAATCACAGGAAGATCCCCCGAATGCCATGGATTACAAGATCGCTATTGAAATCGATCAATAAGAAAAATAAGCTATATTATAAATACAAGACAACTAAATCAGAACAGTCACGCTTGAATTACACTAGATATCGG
The DNA here is from genome assembly GCA_035222895.1 of Strongylocentrotus droebachiensis. Lineage (NCBI taxonomy): Eukaryota > Metazoa > Echinodermata > Echinoidea > Camarodonta > Strongylocentrotidae > Strongylocentrotus > Strongylocentrotus droebachiensis. Next base: position 18,101 of record JAVYIG010004199.1, on the reverse strand, counting down.
AACACCTTAACTACAACATTACGTGTTTCAAAGAAAAATTACTATTCCACTCAGTTTCAGGCAACCTTGAATGATATAAAAGGAACATGGAAGGTAATCAAAAATATTTTTAAAAGCAACAATAAAACATCCAGCATAAGATCTTTGCAAATTGATGGAGAATTAGTAGATGATACAAAATCTGTTGTTGAAAAGTTCAATAATTATTTTTGTAGTATCGGTCCGAATTTGTCGGAGGGTATTCCAAATTGTGATAAATCATTCCATGACTTCTTGAAAGAACCTAACCAGCAAAGTTTGTTTTTAATGCCAACAAATGAAGTAGAAGTACTCAGTATAATACATTTTTTGAAGATTGGAAAAAGCCCAGGCTGTGATACTATCTCCAACAGTCTAGTTAAAAACTTAGCAGTAGAAATCGTACAGCCATTAGTGCATATATTTAATCTGTCACTGACAAATGGCATTGTACCCAGGGAGATGAAAGTGGCAAAGGTTGTCCCAATTTTTAAGAAGGGTGACCCAAAACTATTGACGAACTACCGACCCATTTCCCTATTAACATCTTTCTCTAAAATTCTTGAAAAACTTATCTATGTGAGAACTGTAAATTTTCTCAATTCAAGTAAAATATTTTCCAACTTTCAATTTGGCTTCCGTGAGAAACATACTACCACCCATGCTATACTGCACTTTATCAATAAAGTTTCTTATGCTATGGACAACCACATGCACACACTTGGAATATTCTTGGATTACTCTAAGGCATTTGATACAGTAGATCACAAAATATTGCTATGTAAATTATCCCATTACGGGGTCAGGGGTGCTGCTCTGGATTGGTTCAGGAGCTATTTAGCTGACAGACAGCAATTCGTATCCATAAATGGTTTTGATTCAGAGTTACAAAATGTCAGCTGTGGAGTCCCACAGGGATCACTTCTTGGTCCTCTTTTATTTATTCTTTATATAAATGATTTTCAATATTCTTCTGATGTATTATCCTTTATTTTGTTTGCAGATGATTCAAGCATATTTTTTTCACACAAAGATGCACAAGTTGCGCAATATTACCTCATGGATTCATGCTAATAAACTGTCTCTAAATCTTACAAAAACCAATTATAATTATGATATATAGCAATTCGCTCAAGATGTTGCCCGATGACATTATGTTCAACGGTGTTCTGATAGACAGGGTAACATCAACTAAATTTTTAGGTCTTTATATCGACGAACAATTGAAGTGGAAAACTCATGTAAATAATCTATGCAAAATATTATCAAGGAATACTGGTGTAATTCGTAGGTTGAAGTCTACTCTTCCTAAAAGCATATTACTTATCTTGTATTCAACTTTAATTCTACCTTATATTAATTATGGTGTGCTTGCTTGGGGCAAATCTCTAATAACACAATTAGATAAAATATTCTTGGCTCAAAAGAGGGTAATAAGAACAATCTGTAATGCTGACTTTCGTGCTCATACAAATCCTCTTTTTTATCATCATAGGATTTTAAAGGTAGAAGATATTTATTATATGCAATTGGGTTCCTTAATGTATGATCTCAACTCAGGTGTACTGCCACTGGCATTAGCCAAGATTTTCAAGAGAAACAATCAAATTCACAATTATGCCACAAGAGGTGCTTCTGCATTCCACTTACCCCATGCAAGGACAAAGTTTACTCTCAACACTTTAGTTTGCACTGGACCAGGTTTTGGAACACTCTTGACTCAAGCATTAGCCATTCATTCAGTATATCTGTCTTCAAACGTAAACTGAAATTGTACTTATTGAATAATTACTTAGTTTCGAAAATAATATCGCTAGTGATATTCGTTTGTCTCGCAATGTGGTCAATAAGGAATCTAAAAGATCACGACGTTTCGTATGCTACTGCAATACTTCGTCAGGTGATAAAAAACTGTTGTAAGCAAGGGTCTTTTATACTTTACGGGAGGACCGTAAAGCGGTCTAAAATTCGATCGATAATTGGAACAATAACGCCCAATGCCTATTGGTCGACGCACACGGTGATCGACCAATCACCAAGGCCGCTGGTTCGGCCGCTGGTTCGGCTGATGCACCAGGCCTATTGGCCGACGCATACGGTACTCGACCAATCAACGGGCCGCTGGCTCGGGCCGTCTGCTGAATGGAATCGACCGTTGTTGGCTGGCAGGACGGCGAGTGTCATGGCGGCGTATCGTCCGCATCCAAAATTCGGGGATATCGATCCCGTTGTCTCTGTTGAAATTATGAGGATTGAGACGGATATTGATAGCTTCTTTTACCCTCCGTGTATACCAATGCCGTTCTTGGGAAAGGCACTGAACCCCGTCCCAGTCTGGTTGATGCTGGTTGTCCCAAGCATGTTCGGCTACGGCTGAGTTGTCAGTTCGACGGAGTCTGACGTCCCTCTTATGCTCAGTGATTCTTTCTTTTATCGGACGGGCAGTTTCACCGATGTAGGATCTATCACATCCTTTACAAGGGATGTTGTACACAATGCCGTCCCGTCTATGTGGAGGAATTGGATCCTTGGGGCGTGTAAGTTGTTGACGTAGGGTGGTATCTGATCTGAAAACCGTTCGAATGCCATGGCTCTCTAGGCGGCGCTTGAGTTGTTGGGAGACCCCATCAATGTACGGCAAGACTGTAAAAGTCTTGTATACCTTCTGATCCCTGGGTTCCGACGATCTATTCTTGGTATTGTGTATAAAACGGCGTGGGTAACCGTTGAGACTCAGGGCACTGCGAACACGGGTCCGTTCTGTGCATGGCTGTTGTGGACTTGTCACAATGCGTGAAGCTCTGTCAAATAGACATTTCACTAGACCTCTCTTCACCGATATGGGATGGTGAGAGTCAAACGCTATGTACTGGTCTGTGTGGGTAGGCTTCCTATAGACTGAGGTGGAGAGCCTATGGTAATTGTCGTGTCTATGAACTAGAGTGTCTAAGAATGCTATCTTCCCTTCACACTCTATCTCTGATGTGAACTGGATGGTTGGTTCAAGGCTATTCATGTGTTTAAGTAGCTTATCTGTTTCAGAGATGGGAACTATGATGAAGGTGTCATCTACGTATCTCTTCCAAACACGAGGCAAGCAAGAGAGGGGACATGTGTCCAACGCTTCTTCTTCGAAACTCTCCATGACATAGGTTGGCCACAACAGCCGAGACTGGACTGCCCATGGCTGCCCCTTCTGTCTGTTCATAGTATGAACCTTTATACAGAAAATATGTGGATCGTAGAACAAACTCGAGGAGTTGAGTGAGTTGTTCCGGTGAGAGTGCGGTCCGGGTAGACAAATTGCTGTCTGATTGTAAGCGTTGCAATGTAGCATTGCATGCGCCCTCAATCGGTACATTGGTGAAGAGTGAAACTACGTCAAACGAAACCATGCGTTCTTGAGTACCGATGGTTTGCTCTGCTATGAACTCTGCAAAACCACTCGAATTGGGAATCGTATATTCAGTCAAACCGGTGAGCGGAGAAAGAATTTCAGCTAGGTACTTTGAGAGGTTATAGGCAAAGGAGCCTATGCATGACACTATAGGTCGTAATGGTACTGTGGGTTTGTGTATCTTGGGTAACCCGTATATTCTAGGAGGTTGCTTTTGTGTGGGTTTCAGTCTACGATAGGTCGGTTCATCCATCACATTGTCTTTCTTTAGGTTCAGCAAGGTGTTGGTAAGCTTTTAGATTCCTTATTGACCACATTGCGAGACAAACGAATATCACTAGCGATATTATTTTCGATACTATATCCGCAATGAGTAATATATTTAGCATTATTGATCGAACATACGGGCGCCCTGCCCTGAAACTGATGCGTAGATATGAACGTTGTAGCAAGAAGGTGGCCCGGTTCACCAATCACTTAACCTTTTTGGTTCGTTGCATTAAAGCATCCGTGGTCCCCAATGACCTACGGATTAAACCCCCGATGCGTGACATGGGGGCAAAGAAGGCAGCTGAAACGGCATCCCGTCGTTTCTTAAAAGAACGGATTTTTCTAACCAGACGCACTCTTGGCTCGGCCAAGACCGAATATGAAACTTTGAAGGCCGAAGTCATATCGAACTTAGTCCCCCAACATAGCGATGAGATAGTGAAGGTTAATGAAGATATCTACCGAGATGTCTTCATGAAATGTAAAACGAGACAACAAACGAAATTTGATAAACTTACACAGCCAAAGTCGAGCAGGACGGTGCCCTCATTAGCGAATGAGGAGAAGTGGGTTATTAACCTATCCTCTAGAACGATCACTTCTTCGGAAGAAGAGATTCTTAAGAAAGGCCTCGGCTTTGCCGTCTCCCCTAGACGGATTCCAGCTACCGAAATAATTGCGAAAGTTGAGACAGCGGTCAAGTATCTTGATGCGGAGTCGGCCGACGCCGCCCGCAGAGATGTAGACAACATCCTACAAAGAGCACGCCCCCCTAAACACAACATTTCGAAAGAAATGCACACCGCTCTCAAAACTTTGAAGGCTGATGATAGTATTACTATTCTTCCAGCCGACAAAGGTCGTGCCACAATCATTCTAGACACCACAATATACCATGAGAAATTGACCGACTTATTGGAGTCTGGTCCGTATCGTGTATTAAAGAAAGATCCCACAGATCGTTTGGCTCGCAAGCTTACCAACACCTTGCTGAACCTAAAGAAAGACAATGTGATGGATGAACCGACCTATCGTAGACTGAAACCCACACAAAAGCAACCTCCTAGAATATACGGGTTACCCAAGATACACAAACCCACAGTACCATTACGACCTATAGTGTCATGCATAGGCTCCTTTGCCTATAACCTCTCAAAGTACCTAGCTGAAATTCTTTCTCCGCTCACCGGTTTGACTGAATATACGATTCCCAATTCGAGTGGTTTTGCAGAGTTCATAGCAGAGCAAACCATCGGTACTCAAGAACGCATGGTTTCGTTTGACGTAGTTTCACTCTTCACCAATGTACCGATTGAGGGCGCATGCAATGCTACATTGCAACGCTTACAATCAGACAGCAATTTGTCTACCCGGACCGCACTCTCACCGGAACAACTCACTCAACTCCTCGAGTTTGTTCTACGATCCACATATTTTCTGTATAAAGGTTCATACTATGAACAGACAGAAGGGGCAGCCATGGGCAGTCCAGTCTCGGCTGTTGTGGCCAACCTATGTCATGGAGAGTTTCGAAGAAGAAGCGTTGGACACATGTCCCCTCTCTTGCTTGCCTCGTGTTTGGAAGAGATACGTAGATGACACCTTCATCATAGTTCCCATCTCTGAAACAGATAAGCTACTTAAACACATGAATAGCCTTGAACCAACCATCCAGTTCACATCAGAGATAGAGTGTGAAGGGAAGATAGCATTCTTAGACACTCTAGTTCATAGACACGACAATTACCATAGGCTCTCCACCTCAGTCTATAGGAAGCCTACCCACACAGACCAGTACATAGCGTTTGACTCTCACGATCCCATATCGGTGAAGAGAGGTCTAGTGAAATGTCTATTTGACAGAGCTTCACGCATTGTGACAAGTCCACAACAGCCATGCACAGAACGGACCCGTGTTCGCAGTGCCCTGAGTCTCAACGGTTACCCACGCCGTTTTATACACAATACCAAGAATAGATCGTCGGAACCCAGGGATCAGAAGGTATACAAGACTTTTACAGTCTTGCCGTACATTGATGGGGTCTCCCAACAACTCAAGCGCCGCCTAGAGAGCCATGGCATTCGAACGGTTTTCAGATCAGATACCACCCTACGTCAACAACTTACACGCCCCAAGGATCCAATTCCTCCACATAGACGGGACGGCATTGTGTACAACATCCCTTGTAAAGGATGTGATAGATCCTACATCGGTGAAACTGCCCGTCCGATAAAAGAAAGAATCACTGAGCATGAGAGGGACGTCAGACTCCGTCGAACTGACAACTCAGCCGTAGCCGAACATGCTTGGGACAACCAGCATCAACCAGACTGGGACGGGGTTCAGTGCCTTTCCCAAGAACGGCATTGGTATACACGGAGGGTAAAAGAAGCTATCAATATCCGTCTCAATCCTCATAATTTCAACAGAGACAACGGGATCGATATCCCCGAATTTTGGATGCGGACGATACGCCGCCATGACACTCGCCGTCCTGCCAGCCAACAACGGTCGATTCCATTCAGCAGACGGCCCGAGCCAGCGGCCCGTTGATTGGTCGAGTACCGTATGCGTCGGCCAATAGGCCTGGTGCATCAGCCGAACCAGCGGCCGAACCAGCGGCCTTGGTGATTGGTCGATCACCGTGTGCGTCGACCAATAGGCATTGGGCGTTATTGTTCCAATTATCGATCGAATTTTAGACCGCTTTACGGTCCTCCCGTAAAGTATAAAAGACCCTTGCTTACAACAGTTTTTTATCACCTGACGAAGTATTGCAGTAGCATACGAAACGTCGTGATCTTTTAGATTCCTTATTGACCACATTGCGAGACAAACGAATATCACTAGCGATATTATTTTCGATACTATATCCGCAATGAGTAATATATTTAGCATTAATTACTTAGTTGTTTCTTAATCTGTAAGGTCGTGATTTATATTTGAACTTAATCCATTCCCCAATTTACTACTGTATAGCAACTGCTGACTTACCTTTTCCTTTTTCTTTCCTTTCTCGCCTGTAGCTAGCTTTCAGTTTACAGTGAAAGTATATATTTTTTCTTTCTCCCCCCACTCGAGCTCTCCCTCTCTTTCCCACTCCCGCCCCCTCTCTTCATTTCTATATCCCACATTATTATCACTCTTATCTCCCCCTTTTGTACATAGTCTCTTCTCCCCACCCTTTTTTATTACTCAGTTAAACCATGTGTATAATCATATGGTTATTGTTTATAGTTATTTGTTTTAGTACTTTAGCGCCTTTGACGAACATTTCTTGTATTAATCTATTATATAACCAGGCTGTTCTTGTTGTATATGTTATTGTTTTTGAGGGACCTGACCTCTACAAGCTAAGCTTTAATTAGGTCTCCTCGTCTTTTCTTCTTTTGTTTTCTCATGTAAATGCATTGTGTGAACTTGATTTTTATAAGTGTTCCTTTTATATACTTTGCATGTTATACATTTGTTAAATTGTATTATATTTATGTTGGAAGAAAGACAAATAAACTTGAACTTGAACTAAACTTGAACTTGAACTATAACTTATATCAAATATTTAATTATAAAACAACATTATTAATTATTTGCCTATCTTCATTTTTTTTTTTTTTTTTTTTTTTTTTTAATGAATGAATAACACGTACATAAGAAACACATAAGTATATCGATTACAAAGAAAAACACATAAATTATACTTATATCACAAATATAATGATACTTAAAAAAAAAACATAATCAACATTTTTTTCCAGAGGTGATACTTTTCAACATTTGCCCTCCATAATATTTCCTTTAAATAAAATAATGTCTAATAGGCCTATGTTTGTAAAATTACATTTTCTTTTTTGCCCTTTATAAAACATAAGAAGCTAAATTGATTATAAGATTTTTTACAACTACATATTTTGAATTTATATAATCACATTGCTTGCCTACAATTATATTACTGTATTCCATTTTTTCATTAACAAACAACACTTATGTTTTTCTGAGAAAAATTAAGACCTTATTCCCAGGCACGTAGCCACGGGGGGGGGGGTCACGTGGCCCCTAAACATTTCCAAGATCGGTTGAACTTTTGTAGTCCTCTCCCCAGGACGTCGATCAATTACATGTATGTGCCCCCCCCCCCCCCCCAAACATCAAACTCTGGCTACGGGCCAGCTTATTAAAAATTTATGTCAAATTCGTTCTCCATATATTTGCCCAGGATAATTTTTTTCCCAAAAAATATTCCCAATAAATTTGAACATTTGGATTTATAATGGTTCTATCACCTATTTTTGAAGAAAATACCTTATTTTAATCTTCAGTTGTTTCCCCTATAATCCAATTCGAACTTCCTTCCAAATCTCGTTTGATATGAATTGAAGCCTGTATTGATGGTTCACAAAAAATAGAGCAATATAAATTTAAATGCTTAATCTAGGACAAAGAGAGGCCTTTTCATTTTTTTTACCGACATTATGATGATTGTATATTAATTTTAAAAAATAACAGGAATGTCGGCCATTTTTATTAGCACGCCCTTCATAAATATTTATTATTCAAACAAACCGATTCAAATGAAAAAGTTTTTTTTGAAAACATAAATTCTATTTTGAGACCGTCAACTGAAGTATGCTTTCTTAAATCGATTTTCCACTCTTCAGGCGTGTCTGCATATATTTCTTTAATCATTGCTATTTCCTCTTCATCTTGTCCCATACATCTAAAAAAAAAAGCCTAAGGGATGACCTAAAACAGATGACCTTACCCCTCCTCCCCAACGAAAAAAATATATAAATATATCTTTTTACCCCCCCCCCCCAGACATATTTATATATTTTTTTTGGTCCCGACCGATCGATCTTCCGTTTCGTTGGGGGGGAGGGGTAAGGTCATCTGTGTTAGGTCATCCCTTAGGCTTTTTTTTAGTTTTTTTTTGTTTTTGTTTGTTTTTTGTTCTTAATTTAAAAAAAAAAAAAAGCCTAAGGGATGACCTAAAACAAATGACCTTACCCCTCCCCCCGCAACGAAACGGAAGATCGATCGGTGGGGACGAAAAAAATATATAAATATGTCCTTTTACCCCCCCCCCCCCCCCACCGCTTATTCAGCGGCTGGCTGAGTCGTTACGAAATTTTTGGGACCAAAAAAATAAAAAAATATGTCCTCTTACCCCCCCCCCCCCCTCCCCCAGCTTATTCAGCGGCTGGTTGAGTCGTTGCGAAATTGTTTGGACCAAAAACAAAAGCAAATATGCTAGGCCTATATTAACATAAATCAACTTTGAATATGCGTATGTTTTTTCCAATCGGAGTGAGATCTCTTTGTTTCCACCAATATTTAATAATTTCTTAATTTTGCTCAAAATCTCTTTATAATTCATCTCTTCAGCAACGTCAGGATTTAATGAAAAACATATACCTACTGTTTTTACAATGCCAACTTCCTTTCCAAAAGGATAAAAAGTTGCCGAGCCAACAAATGACCCTAGAGTCAAAATAAATTGTTTATTTTCATTAATCTGAAGTCAGATTTTTCCCTAAAGCTCTCCAGAATTACATGTACCTCTAATTTATAAATCGAGTCTATATCTCAGGGAAGGATCTAGGGGGAGGGTTAGGGGGTTTAACCCCCCCCCCTCGGGCTGGCCATTTTTATTTTGTTTTAATGTCGGGGGCCCAATTTATTTTTTTGGTAGGGCTTCCCCCCCCCCCTCCTCACCCCACCCCCCCCCCCGAAATATTGATCGGCACTTTTTTTAAATTCGGGGGACAAAATGAAGGAAACAAAATTTGCAACTCACAATTTTGCAGACTATAATTGAATGTATATGTTAGAGATTTGATAATAAATTCAAATTTCAAAATAAAGGTTTTACTCCAAATAGAGCTAGGTAAACTTTTGCATTTGGGTAACAAAAAGGTCAACATTTTTGTGTAATAGGTGATTTGGGTAAAATGTAGCCCAAATTTGGTAAAATCGACCAGTCATTGCATGGGTTACATTAATTTTGCCCATCTCTCATTTACAACATTTCTTTACAAACACCATTTTGAATTTCAATGATAAATCACTAGTCATGTCGTTATCACCTTATATAAAAAGCCACCCTTCATTTTCTATAGACAGATTATCTAATTCACTGATACACATAAAGGTAAACAAACAATTTACATTTCTCTTTGATTTTATTCTATATGTAGTTTTATTTCAGAAAGAAGTTACCAATAAATTGACAATCATTATAATTATTTCAGTGCATTTTGTTCCATTACATTCATACTGTTACTTTTAATACATGATATGCTTCACTCAGATTATATTTCTTCATAATAAATATTCATATTCCTGGAAAAATCTTCGCAATTCATAATTCTTCACAAAATAAATATATAGTTCTATGTACAGCACTTGGTTTCTTATAGAATGGATATATTTTCTATTTTTACATAGAGCTTACTTCAGATGACATGGTTTCGTCGCCGTTTCCGTTTCCACCGAATCCCATGTTACATTTTTAGATCTTTCTGTCGTAATATTGTATTTACAGATACTTTATTGATTTGAAATGAAAATAAAGTTACATTACCTCGAATACCGATACATTTCTTCATTATAAATATAAATAGTTAGATAAATAAACAACTTCTGTATATTATCAAAAGGTGCTCATATGTATAAGATGTTCTATTTATTTGGACAAAGCTGCGCAATTTTATGTTTGCATGCATGAATATATATCTTTGCAGCAGTTTCTATGAAAAAGTATCAATTTTCCTGATTATTGGTGTTTTATGTTACAATGTATGTTAAGTGATGGAAGAAACTAATTTATTTATTTGGGCATCAGATGCTCGATTGAACGGTTCTTCTCTAAGTGTTTTTCCATCTTAATAAGAAGATCCACTCCATCAATGACACGCTGAACAAGTGTGACCTGGAAAAGAGAGAGAGAAATTAAAGACCAAATCATGGAAATATGGCCACATTAAAACAAACTTAATGCTCCGACTATGTTGACAGTCTCCTGAACAGTGCCAGTGTATTCTGCATTGATGTCGACTTATAAGACCGGACAAAACTACATACACTGAGCTTCTTATTTTAACATGTTGCATCGCTAATAGAATCAAGAATCGTAATCACTATGAACATAATGTTTTAATCTTTATTAGCATAAAAACTAAGATTCATCACGCGAGTTTTTGTCATCTAAACAAAGGCTAGTACTGTACCAATCGACATTATTTTTTACGGGGACAATATTATTGAAGAAAACAATAGTTTTCAAACATTAAACAAAAAATGGATTTACCTGTTAATAAAAAAAATATTCAACGAATTCACATGAATATATTGACATCACATTGCATGTTCGCGCAGGGATGTCGTTCATGGGGCATCGAAAGGTTCTTTTTGAAAATGAGTAGTTCTCAGACAATTTGAAAAGATTCTGATCCATCTTGACAAATATGAAAAGCTGAGAACTTGGAGAATTTTCGTCAAACAGCCCTTAAAAAATGAATGTCTCTTTATAAAAAGAGTTACGACAAGAACTGTTGCATTGTGGAACAAAATAGCGTTCGAATAGGAGCCTATTGCACTTGAAAAGAAATGTTGCGTAATAGTGGATTCAGATTTTTCTTCTTATTAGGAATCTCGGGCACCACTTTCGGATTGGTTTTCTTGAATATGCCTCGCGACTTGACTCGGTTTTGAACCAAGACTGAGAGCATGCCGCGGAACTGCTGTTGTTCTATTCATTTTACCATCATGTCTCCGAAAATTGTTTTAGGAGACAGACGATAATTATATAGGATTACACTTCTTCCATTATTGCAGAACCAGTGGATTTTGGAAAATGAAACTTTCACAATTTTTAAACAGCAGTAATTTTCACCGCTAGAAACTCAAGTTAAAATGTCAAAAAAATCCAATGTTTCATCAATTGTGATTCATATATTTTTCGCGGCATGAATCTTTCGCAAATTTGAACCACTCGCGAAAATTTGGGATCTTATGTGCGCAAAAGTTTCAGGTTTTACAGAATCGTACGAAAGAGCAGCTTTATTAATACCTCTGATAGTCCAAGGCGGTCATTGTTTGAGATGTCAAAGGTATCACCAACCGTTGCCGAGTCAACACCTCCAGTACCACGCTTCTGAAGACGGAGTTTATCTAGAACATTGTCCAGTCGACTTATATCCTATAGTTGTAGAGACCACAAAGAGAGAAAAGTAGAAAAAAGAAAAAAAGAAAATTGTATTGGGAAGTTTATTAGCAATACGTCTTTCCAACGAACCCATTTGTATTTCGTATTAGTACTTATTGATTGCCTTCTGCCTTGTGTCGCTATGCCATTATGTATCCATTAAGTACTTTTTTTATATGAAAAAAGGGTAACAAATTAATGTTACTTTGAATTGAATTCAACTAAACAATAAGAGAATTAGTTTCAAGCAAGTGACAAGTCCAAGATATTACCAGATTAAAAGGCAAATTCCCCCTTACCCCCCCCCCCCCCAAAAAAAAAGAAGAAAAGAAGAAGCATAATCATACACAAGGATTGAAAATCATGGACAAACTGAACAAGACTATTGATTATTATTATTAATATTATATTATTAAAGACATAACCATTGGGAAGGGGTAATCCCCGCTGCAATCGAAATAACGACTCGTGTATAGTCGTCATTTCGATTGCGCTACTTAGTTCCTGCGCTAATCGGGCCTGTGACGGAAGCCAAGCAAGTGTACACGAAATTTGTATTTGCACTATTTATTGTGCAATCACACTTGCAACTACATGACTGTCCGACGTATGGCGCGTCAAGAACAGTCACTGACACCGTCCTATGTCAGGCAACATGACGCATCATGTGCAACGGGCAGTGACTGCGTCAGGTGCCTTTCGGCGAGAATCGTAGGAGCTAGGAGAGCGTACCTTTGACAGATTGGGAATCTTGAGATGCACTCCAGCTCGGAGTCCTGTACCAAGGTTAGAAGGACAAGAAAGGATGTATCCTAGATGCTCATTCCACATGAACTCCCATCCCTTAGCTTTGACCGACTCCTCAACCTGTTTGGGGATAATGAGAGCGATCTGAAAGCTTAAAATCACTTGAACTTGTCAATAATGATAACAAATATGTCATATCTCAAAATTCGATGGAAATGGTTAAAAATATCCCCGAAACCATTATCGTACTGGTAAAGACCGCAACATATTAGGAAACGGTAATAAATCACCTAATACAGTGGGAAAGACTCTTAATGAATGGGTGAGCAAGACTATTTATAACATTTTGAGGTAAAAGAAAAAATCTTGAAAATGATTATATTTTATAAGTATAAGCATCAATGTATAGGTGAAAGAGCAAGTATAACCAAAAGGGATATCCGGAGAGACAAACAGCACACAAGACCAGATTTCACATTAACAACGGTTCTTAAAACGGACGGCCCACGAGATTGACAGCCCGCCCGACCGTCTCGTAAACTCTAAAAAGAAAAGTTGCCAGAAAGCCACGGAGACCTCCCGGGGAGACCTATACATGTATATACATATCGGTATTGTAGGCTGTCTGTCTTATGGGTCGCCGCCTCGTCTGTCTCATGAAACCTCATAATTGTCACAGAATATAGGCCTATATATCATCACACAGCGCAGTATGCAATTTTGAAAAAACATACAGCTTCTTTTGATAAAAAAAAGTATTCTGCTACCATTACAATAAAACTTTAGTAACATTTCTCAATTCGTTTCTCCTGTTTTTTTTCTTCATTACCTGGTTGAGACCCGAGCAGAATCTGTCAAAGACTCGTTTCATGTTTCCACCCTTTTCCATGGAAATGACTCTGGTATGGTCCTCCTCGTTGATCCACACCAAGAAGTTCTTGTTGTTATTATGCCTATCAAGAAACACTCAGAATTTATCAAACTTATCTCACCCTGTCTGACCAATATTTTTTATCCTGTTATTGTCAGTTCCAGCTAACATTGTGAGCATTACACTTCATGACTCGACGATACAGTTATCATTTTTATACATGTATACGGTTTTCGGCACCCCTTTTTTTCCTTCTTTTCTTTACCTGCTTGCATGCATTCAATGGCTTGTCAGATATTTTGTTGAGATCTGTGCCTCCCTGACAAAATTCTAGGGCCGCCCTCGATTCAGGATAGAGCCGACATACCCCCTGACTGTTTGGTTATATTACAAGGCCTATACAGTGAAATAAATTCGATAGGACAAAGGAATATTCTGATTACAGTCACGATATTTACTTTTTTAACAAACAGAAGGAAAGAATAAGGAAAGGGACAACTAACCAGATTCCGCGGGCGTCGGGCCAATCTCTGGCCATGCCTGCACAGGTGAGAAGAGGAGAGACTGGTTTGTCGAAGAGAAAATGATCATCGATCAGCTTCTGTTGATCTTCCTCAGACATGGTAACCAACGAGTAATACTGTCCAGATAACTCTCCGCTTAGACCAGCAAGAGCGTCAGTGACGACCTGATGGAGAAACAAAAGAATCGAGATTATTTCTTTATATATTTATTGATTCATTCATTAAGTTTTCACAATTTGTTTAAGATTATGACAAATATTTACATTGATTTGGGGAAAAATACAGAGCTTAATGAACAGATTGAGATCTAGGACAACAAAGTATAGTGGGTAAATGTGAAAGGATCTACTGAGAAGCCACAGTAGCTTGTAAAATGTAGCTTGTTAAAATCGTGGTGATTTTAACTTGATAAGCTAACCTGTTCGACCATGCGCCTCTCAGCCCTGTTGCAGGCTGGTGGAAGACTGAGTCCTCGGATGCTTCGCCCTGTCCTCACTCGAGATGAAAGGACATACTTGGAGTCCAGTACCCCGCCACGAATTTTGGAGGAATCCAGATCCGTTGTGTGCACATCGTCCGGACCGTAGCCATTGTGTCGCTCGTCGATGACGGGGTCCATTAGTTCTTTGAAGACCTTTAAAAAAATAATCAAACAAAAAGAAAATAGGTTATTCCAAGCGTTACGGAATGACGTTTCGAAAGCATTATAGTCAATTTTGACTTATGGGATGCGAGGTGTCTGAATATCCTCATATATATCTTCATGTAGTTTGATGACGAAATTTTATTTTTTTAACCTATGAAAAAGTAAGTTCTCTCGCTCGTTTCGCTTTTTCACAATATTGAAATATTAGAAAGTAGAAATATGTCTATATAATTATAGATCAAAAAATGAGAAGAAGAAGAAATAGAAGTCAAGAAGCATGATATGAATAGAAGTAGAAATAAACAAAGTACACTGCAAATTCGTTGTGTAACGTTGTGTAACGACTTTACCCAACATTGGGTGGTTCACTCCTTTACACAGGGGTTGTGTTAAGTTGTGTATACAAAAATCACACAACAAATTCCTGCAAATTCGTTGTGTAAAGTTGTGTAATTTCTTTTACACAACTCAAAACAACCATTGTGTAAGGAGTGAACCACCCAGTGGTGTGTAAAATCGTTACACAACGAATTTGCAGTGTAGTAGAAGTAGAAGTAGAGTTAGTAGAAATATAACAGTAGAAGCAGGAGTATATCTTGAAGTAGAAGTAGAATTAAAGAAGTAGAAGTAGACGTACAAGTATACCGGTAATTAAAAAAGTAGAAGTAAAAGTTAAAGTAGAAGCAGAAGTAGAAGTATAGAAGGAAGAGTATTAAGTACAAGTAGACGTATAGACGGAGAAAGAGATCGAAATAAAAGTATCAATAGACGTAAGCTTAGAGATAGGAGTACAAGCAGAAGTAGACGTAGAGGTAGAAGTAAGAGTAGAATTAAAGTGAGTAGAAATATAAAAAGAGTAGTCGTATACGTATAGAAGTAGACAGAGATAGAAATAGAAGTAAAATTATCAATATACTTTAGTCTATAGAAGTAGGAGTAGAAGCAGAAGTAAAGGCGTAGAAGTAGGCGTAGAAGTATAGGCGTAGAATTAGAATATAGAAGTAGATCTAGAAATAGAAGTAGAAGTACATACATGTACATACAATTATTAATATTTATATAGCGCCCTTACAATGTACATAAACATATTCAAAGCGCTTTACATTAGTAAATATAGTAGAATAACTAGTTTGCTCTCCAAGCGCATACCTTGTAAATTTGTTGTGTAAAATAGAAGTAGAAGTAGAAGCAGAAGTAGAAAATATAGAAGTCAAAGTAGAAGTAGAAGTAGAATTATAGAAGTAGAAGCAAAATTAGAAGCAGAAATACAAGTAGAAGTGGAAATGGCAGTAGAAGTGAAACGAGGAAGAGAAAGAGGCGGTGGACTAAAATTGAAGTAGAAGAAGATATCGAAGAAGAAAAAGAAGAAGAGAGATGTGAATTATTTTTCTAAAAATGTGTAAAATGTACCTCATATGTCTCCTCGTCCCCGGCTACCATGCCGACCGTCTTGATGAAAGGATGCCCAGGGTTATCTACCCCTGTCTGGATACACGCGTCCAAGGTGAAGCCATTGGGTGTGGACAGGTTGCTGAGACGGCTATAGATGCCTGGAGTCAAGTGGGATGCCATCACGTTATTGTGCTTTGAGAGGTCTGGGAAGTTGGCTGAGGGTGGGAAGTTTGACTTCTGGCCAAAGACAGGGGTGTAGGTGCCATCTTCGCACAAGGTGCAGTTGGCAGCAGCTTGGGTCTCCCGTTGTGGTGACGAGAGGTAGGTCACCCCAATGCCTATTCCGGTAGCCGCAGCTGCCATGGCAGCCAGGCCACGTGGTCCAAGTTTCTGCCACACTGCGGATGCCATTGATGGTGTCGAATCCAGGACTGTTGCTCTACCAACAAATTAAAAAAAAACAATAACAAAATCACCAGATGCCTATAATGCATCAGACGTTAATATTCTGTCATCACATGTTAATGCCTATATAATTTATAATAGATTCTCTAGATCCAATTTTATTTGAAACAGAGTATAGCACAATGCAAAGGAAGATAAATCGAGAATCTACATGTTGGCATAAAATTAATTAAACCCGAATTCTACATGTGCCCATTTTCAATTTCAAAACTATGCTGTATTTTAGTGCTATTGATCTGAAAGGGAGGGGGGGGGTTGGTTGTCTGGACACCTAACAAACATAATATTTAGGTACACAGACGGCTCCCACAGGGAAATGGTGTTCACCATTTTTAAATGCAGATTTCGTAGTAAAACTTAATGCTACAAACGATGCCACCGACTGATTTTTGAAAATCGGTGCCAATAGTGCTATTTTTTTGTTTTAGGGGCAAACCAGTAGTTTCATGTATTTCAGTAAAAAATATTTTGGCTGAAAATTTTCGTTTGGTGTACAAAATCCACTACCCACAGAGAATCACATGCAGGGGCCCTAAAGTTGCTCAAAAGGGACCTCAAGGACCAGCATCTCTAGGCAATCAAGATCACTGCTTTAAACTATTTTCTTGGGTAATAGGAAGACAGAAAGTCTTTATTTCGGTCTAAAAATACAATGATACATTGTGGGCATGATTGATAGCCAAATATGTCTCAGGTACCCACAATCTTATTTCAAGGGCCCAAATTAAATATAAGCGATTCAAGAGCATAAAACGTTATAGTTAGATGCTATATTTTTTCGTACATACATGTGTAATTGTGTTATACTAAAGGTACTCTTTAATACAACTAATATTAATAATAATAATGATAATAACCTAGGCTTCTATAGCGCATTTCATCTTCAGAGAAAATAATATCAATGCGCTTTACAATAACTACCTATTTATTCATGAACTAAAGAAATATCAAAATAGGGACAAGATTAATCATAATCAACTATTATCAACATCAATTACAGAGAAATGAAAGCAAATTATGACAAAATACAGTAATGCATACAGTTGAATTTTGTTCAAATACAATACTGCAGTAATGACATCAGAAAGCGTTTTGAACAAGATTTCAGTTGTGATTTGAAGAAAGTTAATTCTGTGATGGTTCGGAAGCTAGTGGGAAGGAGTTCTAAAGACGCGAAGCTGCAGATGAGAATCTTTGGATCCATATGACGTTGTCCTGTCGTTCGTTAAGATATGTAACTGGGACAGAGTTGATGAATAGCCTTGAAAGAAGGATGACTTTGTACTGGATTCTCTGGGATACGGCAGCCAACGGATTTTCTGTAGAGCGGGAGTGATGCTCATGTCTTGGTAATTTAGAAACTAGTCTGGCAGCTGAGTTTTTAATTCGCTGGAGCTTGACGATGACTTTATTAGGGAGATTGATGTGGAGAGGATTTATTATTTTAAAAAATTAACAACAACAACAAAAAATCAAAAAATCGAGGTGAGCAAGGAGTGGACAAGGATTTCAGTTGTGTGATTGTCGAAGAGATTTCTTATCTTTCCGATTTTGTAGAGAAATAGAG